>JAUUDZ010412279.1:326-15013 GCA_032361705.1 Panulirus versicolor | reverse complement strand
CACCTGGACACCTTTCTAAAGATGAGACTCGACGTTACCCAGGACCGCTTGCATCACTCTCCTGCAGCCGATGGTGGCGCTACTTCCAGTAGCAGGGGAAACCAATTATCATGGACGTTTTATTCGTCAGCTCAGTATGCAGGGAAAACGTACGCATGGACAACTAATTCTCTGTAACCGCGTTTGAGTTGTCGTGTACATTGAGAATATTGTATACACAGGAGTCGCTGGCTCTGTTAGCATTATATTTTTTTAATCGCAGTTTACTCAAGTTTCTGATAATGCTGTGATATCAGGCGTCTCCCATGGAGAACATGATGTCAGGTCACCGCAGGACATGGGAAAGTAAGCGAGCGGGGGTTACGGAGGTAAGCAGGTGGGGAGGTGGTAAAATAGGCAAGCAGGGGAGGAGAGGCGGGGGGAGTAAAGTATGCAGTCGGGGAGATAGTAAGGTAAGCAGGCGGGGAGGCAGTAAAGTAAGCAGGCAGGGGAGGCTGTAAAATAAGCAGTCGGGGAGGCAGTAAAAGTAAGCAGGCAGTAAAGTCGTAAAGTAAGCAAGCGGGGAGATCGGCAGGGTAGTAAGGTAGGTGTGAATCATCATCATCATCAGAACAATAACAAGATCCATTTCTGCATGTTATTAAGTGATCTTAGAGACATGAGTTCTTGAGCGCATTGTGAGGGTGACAATGATGAGGAAAGTGACGGTTGATCTTGAGTCATAGATGAAGATGAAGTTAGCGATGGTGAGGGGTAAGGATGGTGTACCGTTGGTCAGGTGAGGATGGTGTGTATCGTTGATCAGGTGAGGATGGGGTGTACCGTTGGTCAGGTGTGGTGTGTACCGTTGGTCAGGTGAGGATGGTGTGTACCGTTGGTCAGGTGAGGATGGTGTGTGTACCGTTGGTCAGGTGAGGATGGTATGTACCGTTGGTCAGGTGAGGATGGTGTTTACCGTTGGTCAGGTGTCGGCCCCAGAGCTTGTAATTCTTGGCCAGAATATTACAGTTTTGCCGACGTGTTTACGGTCGGGCGAGGCTTCTGCTGATAATGTAATTTGGGAGGAAACAAGACTTTAGTAGAATAATTAGACCTTTTAATGACCACATGGAGCCCTCCATAAAACACCGTGCTAACTCCTGTGTACCTTCGCAAATGAACATTGGTTTGAAAAAAAAAAGTTCCCTTTCGTGTAGCTTGTTAATTAACACATCTGTAATAGGTTGAAATAGAAGATAATGTGATGTGATGTTTAGTTACCATTAATGAGAATTTATGAGACGTCTCTCCTTTACTTAAAGTTTCAAATGATGTGATAGACGTGTGTAAGTGTATGAAGGAGGCCACAGTACCACAAGACCAGGGGAGAGCCTAGTGTTAGGGCTGAGGGAGGGTACAGTACCACAATATGTGCTGGTTGATCTTGGGGTTGACCTTTGCATATTCAGGGATGACCTGGTCTTAGAAACGTATCGGATACGCTGAAAGAAAAGACTAAGGTCTGACGTGTGTTCTTTTTTTACCATAGTTGTGCAATAGAAGATAGTATTCTGGTAAGCTGTCACCTTCCGTACCATATGGTATGATTCTACCATTTTCTTTACTATCTTTTCTTGGTCATAAACATTTTATGTTATCCTTATTAAACTCGAGTCGATCAGATCTCTCTCATGTCTCGTATTTATCATTTATAAGATTACGTGTTTATCATTTCTATTTCCCTAAAAAGATAACGTGTTTATTATTTTTGTTTCCCTAAAAAGATTACGTGTTTATCATTTCTATTTCCCGTTTTTTTTCCATTGAGACGTGTAGAAGACGATATGTTATACATGCTTTCCTTCAATGCTCTGGTATCCTTCTAGACGATGGGGTACTGGAGGAACCATTTGGTTGATTTTAAACCGTTTTCTTTATCATTCTGGTAGAGGTTTATCTCTTCAGATTATATAATTACTATGGCGGCAAGTGAGGGGATTTTATCGCTTAACGTGATGCCATCGAGACCTCTCGCTGCTCCTCATCTGGTGTCAACACAGAGGTCGTCGTACCGATCCCTTCCTTCCCCCACCCTCCAGACGAGGGTGGGGGCCATTCTCCTCACCACTGGATGATAGAGGGAGGACGAGACTCCTCAGATGGCAACGCTGAGTCTGAACGATCTCGAAAGAGGGGTCATTGCCTCCTCCCCCTCCTTCGTCACGTCACGTCATCAGCGTACGTGACCAGGGACAGTGAACCTCTCACCCACCATGCACCATCCACCTGGCCGCTTCCCACTACCCTCATCATCCACTGTGACTTCCCATTCACCCTGGTCACCTCACAGTGCCTCATTATCCAGTATGACCTCCCATCCCTCAGGCCATCTCCCACGGCCCCATCATCCAATGTGACCTCCCGACGTCTACCATCTACCTGGTCACCTTCCACTACCCCATCATCCAGTGCGACTCCACCTCCCTATGCACCATCTACTGATCCACATCTCTGCCCCATCATCCAGTATAATCTCCCATGCACCATCCACCTCGTCCACGTCCCACTGCCCCATTAGCCAGTGTAGTCTCCAATGCACCAGCCACCTGTTCACCTCTCACTGCCCAATCATCACCCATCGTCCCAGCCACAGTCCTCACAAGGCCGGGGGGTGAGAGGCGTCTCCAGGAGCTGTTGTCTTAACGGCCGGGTTGCTGCTTGGAAGCCAGACGTGCTCTTGAGACACCCATGGTACACAGCCGCATATCCTGGCAGTCATCGGGCCGGTAGAAGCACTGGCTTCCTTACAATCACTCTCATGAATATATTGTCCCAAGAAACACTGCCTTTCTTATGGGCAAGTTTCCCTGAGTGGCGGGACATTGGGCGGTCGCGCCCATCGGCAGAGATACATGTAATGGAGTCCTGTAGTTGACAATTCATGAGTACCATTAAACTTAGGGCTAGGGCGTTGAGGGGTGTTGGGGTAGCGGGGTTCCTCTGTATGCCAGATATGTCCGGGATTTGTTAATCTCATCCTGGAGCAGCTTGTAATGAACCACGGGTCTTAACGCTGCTCACCAGGTATTTAGAGGGTCTTGAATGGCGTGCTGATGGATGGCCACAGAAATTGGCTGGCGCTACCTCCATCCTCTCCCCCCTTCAGGTAACGATGTTCGGCATTCGCTGGGTCGGTCTAGCTCGTAACTTCTTGAGCCTGATCTTACAAGTCTTGAGCACGACCTTCGGAACTTATACTTTTTAGGGTCAATCCAAAGGTCACGCCACCTTCTCAGAGGGTCTCTCCGTCGTGCTCAAGGGTCGTACTCTCGTACTTAAAAGATGAGGTAATAAATCCAACTCGTTCTCCAGCCGTAGCAATGCGTACATTAGGATTGCTTACAACTTATGCATTAGAGCTTTAACCTACCCAGGTGTGAGAGGTGTGAGGAAGGGGTGTTCGCACCAGGTGATCACGGTGTGAAATGCTAGGTTCTGACCAGGTTAAAACACGGTAAAAAAAAAAAAAAAAAAAAAAGCTGAAGTATTTTGATTACTTTTGCCCGTAACGTCAGTCAGCCAGACCCTTCAACACGGCCGTGTGGGAGACGTACCTGCTTCGCTACCCTGCCCCTGACAGCACCAGTGACCTGCTTCGCTACCCTGCCCCTGACAGCACCAGTGACCTGTGTTTCGAGTTGTGATGTGGCTACGGTGTAGATATTTCAGACCACTGGTCTTAGGCATTTGATTTACTGTGATTTATTTTTCAGGTCTGGTGTATTGTTCGTGGTGGTGGGTGGTGTTGGATTACGTCGCCCCAGCTGCTGCCCACACCCTCTCCTCGCTCACAAGTAAGTGATTCACACACCAGTTGCTGCTAGAGAAGTGTGTAGCATGAGGAAGATTGGAGATGGGCATGTGTTGAAAGCGTAGTGAGTGGTAGGATGACGAAGTTGGTTATTAGTTACAGAGAAAAGAAAGATGGATAGGCTGTACTTACAGGGAAGGAGCGCGTGTGATTGGGAATGTACAAGAGAAAGTGGCAGGAGGTCAAAAGGAAGGTGCAGATGCTGAACGAGAGGGTAGATAAGAGTTAGGGTGAGCGAGTATCAGCACACTCCAGCGAGAGTAAGAACGTGTTTTGGAAGGAGGTTAATTTTGTGACAAAAACAATAGAACAAATTGGAACATTGTTGGAGAAGTGGTAGCAGGCAGTGATGAAGAGAAGAGGAGGTAGTGAGTATTTTGGAGGATTGTTGAATGTGTTTGATGATAGAGTGGCAGATGTATGATGTTTGGGTCGGGTTGGTATGCGAAACGAGAGAGTCATGGCGAGTGGTTTGGTGAAAAGAGAAGAGGTGGTGAAGCCTCGCATAAGATGAAATGTGGGAAGGCGGCTGGAGTGGACAATGCTGCAGGTCAGTTTCTGTTGTTGATTTGTATATGCAGTGACTGTGATGAGGTGCCAGAGGATTGGTTGAATGACTATATCATACCATTGTATAAAGGCAAGGGGGACAAGGATGACTGTTCGAGTTACAGAGAGAGAAGTTTGTTGAGAGTATCTGTTAAGTTGTACGGGAGAGCGGTGATTTAGAGGGTGTAGGGATGCACTGAGCATCAGACTGGGGAGGAACAGTGAGGTTTCAAGAGCGTTAGAGGAGGTGTGGATCAAGCGTATGCTTTGAAGAATGTGTGTAAGAAATATTTATTTCTCTGGAGAAAGTGTATGGTATGGTTGATGGGTTGATAAAATGCCTAGTGGAAGACCTTACAAATGTATGGTGTGGGGTAAGAGTTATTAGAACCAGTGAGAAGTTATTACAAGAGAGTAAGGCATGTGTGCGAGTAGGTAGAGAGGAGGGTGAGTGGTTGCAGGTAAAGATGGATCTGCGGCAGGGGTATTTGATATCTCTGTGGCTCTTTATCCGTTTATTGGTGGGGTGACGAGAGAGGTGAATGCAAGAGTCTCGGAGAGATGAGTAGGTAGTCAGTATGTTGAGGGTGGGGAGACGTGGAGGTGAGTCAATTATTATTTGCTGATAACATGTCGCTGATGGCAGATCGTAGAAACTGCCGAAGCTGGTGTCTGAGGTTCGGAGAATATGTGAAGGGAGAACTGAGAGTAAATGTGAGTAAAAGCAAGATTATTAGGTTTAGCAGTGGAGGGAGCCAGGTTAGTTGGGGAGTGAATTTGAATGGAAGGAATTTGGAGGAAGTGAAGTGTTTTAGATACATGGCCCTGGCAACGAATGGAACCAAGGGAACTGAAGAGAACCATAGAGTTGGGGTAAGGGCATCTCTCATTTGTCACGAATCATACAGCACTATTTCAAATCATCTGTAACTTCTGTATAAGCAGTTTGGAGGCGAGGAATAGTTAAGTAGGAGAGTAAGTTAGGATAGATATAGTCATGGCTCTGACCAGGTGTAATGTTTGGTTCGGTACCAGAATCTGTACAGACTGGTCAGTGCCTCTTCGTACTTGTGCGTTTCTCATGTTGTTTTACTCTACCTAGAGCCAGTGCGATGAGTTTGTTTACATGTGGTTAGTCTGGTTGCCTCTGACTACTAAACGGGTTGTGTCTTGAGAATGAGTTGCTCGAGACTACTATTTGAGTGGCGTCATCGGCAGAGATGTCCATGTTCACGGCACCAAGTGGTGGGATAATATCAGCTGTGTTGTAAGACATGAATAGTGGTGGTGACAGGACGCTGCCCTGGGGCTGGCTGAGTAGAGGCAATTTGGGTGACGTGGCAGAGTTGATGATGATTTCTGTGGTGTGTGGGTTTAGAATGTTACACAGTAGTCTTCCTGTGATCTGTGTGATTCCCAGCTGAAGTAATAGTATTGTATGCTTTTCGTTCTCTGATGAACGAGTCACCATCCCTTGTACTATATTTACCCGCCACGCTGAAACTGATGTTCCTCCGCCGTCCGTTACTGTTAAGAGAACACTTGAATCTCATTGTAACAGTAAGCAGTAGTGGAACATGGGAAGACCAAATGAGAGAAGGAGGGTTGTGTGATGGAGAACAGTAACAGTAATCTATGTAGATGGAGACGCTAGAATGGCAAAGTAGAAGGCTGCTCCCCTACCCACCAATCCCTCTGGCCTATTAGCCAGCAGGATAGACAGGCATGATGGAGCACTGTGTACCCGTACCTAACAGTATACTGGCATGACATTGTCATCGGAGAGAATTATATAGAAAACACACACTGACCTAATTTGTCCACCGGATAGTCTTGCGAGGTAGTCATTCAGCCGACAGTCTGTAAAGCAAAAGAACAGTTAGAAATATGTGTATATGATAATAATATAATTACTGAACACGATTATGCACTGGTGATTAGTAACAATAAAATATTAGTATCGTCCTGATTCATATGTATCACTTCGCCTACAACAGTAGTGCCCAGTAGTGGGTCATGACCATGGGGGTTCCTGGGTAGACCGTGGGGGTTCCTGGGTAGACCGTGGGGGTTCCTGGGTAGACCATAAGGGTTCCTGGGTAGACCATAGGGGTTGTCGCAGGTTCAATATATGCTCACGTCCGACCATCATGATTAGCGTGTCTTTATTTTGTAACGGTGTTTGTTGATTGTGTTCATTATTGCAATTTGTTTCGTAAACATGTTCGTTGCTTCTCCGTTAACAGTATTCATATGAATTTTGCTTAAGATACATTGTTTATTTAAACTTCAGTCAAACCTCAAGCATTTATCTGGTTGACAGAGTAAGATGTAACATAGCTACGCGTTCTCTGGGTTAGTTACCTTAGGCCTCAGAACGGTCGAGAACCACTGGCCCCAGGTGCCTTCCTAGACTATATCTGTTGGTTGATCACAGTACCGTTCTGTTATTCTTCCTACTGATACCTTATATCTGGCAGTGGTGTCTTTAGTATTAGGGAAGTCATCCACATCTCCAAATCATCGTGGGTATTCTGAGTGATGGAGAGAAGCATTGATGATGGAGGTGATAGGTCTAGCTAGCTCAGGGGAGAAGGCCTTGTATAGTACTATGTTTGGTAAGGGATGCGGTGGAGTGCGGTGTGTACCTCGAGACTTCGTAATCCTCCACACCGACACGGTTGGGGGCGATGCGGCTGGAAGGTAGGTAGACTGGGAGGCGGGCGGTGTGTGTGTGGGTCTGGCTGTCTCAGACACAGGATGGTGAAGTGATCCCCCAGGATCACCTCGGTCTCGAAAAGAGGTGGTGATCGACGCTGCGAGCAGAGGAGGTCTCGTTGTTCAAACGGCTCGACTCCCCTCCCTCCCTCCCTCCCTCCCTCAAGTCTCCCTACCCGCTGTTGCAAGGTTTAATGATTAAGGCTTTATGGCCGAACGTATGTCACAAATTGCTCGGTTAAAAGCAGTCGTATTGCGGTGAGTTAAAATGTACACCGATCATTGATGCGAGCATTTATGATGGCACACATATATACGAATGGGAGTCGTTAAACACAAAGGGAACGTGCGTACAGACGCAAGAGGCAGTCATTTACCTTGATAATACCTTCACACAGACTTACAAGGGCAATATGCTGGTGGTAGCTTTACAGGACGCTTAAACTTGTACGTGCAGAGACATGGAATACGAATATTAAGACAGAGACACATATCCTTGATCCAGACACGCAGGTAAAATTCATTTAGTTCTTGGCCTCTATTGCCAGATTTGTTAAAGATCATGCGCACAAACAGTCGAGCGTAATAATATCACAGTAAGTGAAAAGTCGCATTAAACTTACGTCACGGATTATAGACGAGAACTAAAAGTTTTTTTTCTTCATGGAGGCGCTACCATAGAGCCAGCGTCTCGCAAGCATTAGTCACCCCCTGAATTGGAGCATTGTAAAAGAAAACAAAGTATTCAGACAACCAAAGAAAACTGTGTGAATTGTTGTTGTCGTATTAATTGACATAATGATAATAGCGATAACGATTCTTCTAATTGCATATTTGAGCAACAATACATGAGCAGTAAAGAATGGAATTATAATTCCTTCTGGGTGAGTGGATCTGGTGAGGACTCCCTCGCCTGTCTCGTTACCAGCCGTTACCAGTCACTCGACAAAGGCGCGTGAAGACGGTTCTTGTAAGTTTTCCTGTAATTTTGGAAACGTTGGTAGAGCTTCGCTTTATTACAGCGTTACAGTCCTAGCACTGTGCTAATCTGTAATTCTCTGTATCAGTCCCACGTTGTTTGCCCCTAGAACTGCTAGGCATGTAGCATGTCAGGCTGATAATAGCAGCTAAATGTTAGTGATGAGCTAGGATATGTCACGGTGAGGGAGGCTGGTATTAGGCTCAAGCTGGCCCTCTGCCCAAAGAGTGTTACAGTATAGAGATTGAGTGGATCTTCCACACATTTCCAGCTGAACATCGCTCTTTCAGAGAGAGAGGATTTTATGATCTGTCTTTCCGTATAACTTTCAACCAGCTTAATTGGTTATTCGTATAAGAATTTTTTCTTCTGTATATGACCCAGGTAGTTTAAGCTCTCCACAGAACTGATCGAACGCCCGTCATGCTCAGCGCATCGCAAGTGCAGATTTCGTAGAAGAATTGGCTATCCACATTGTTGACTTAATATAGTTGATATGATCAGCTACAAAGGTGTTACACCTGTTGACCTGTTGCTGGGGGAGTATCAACAAACTGGGGTTCACAGCAACGTGTCCTCGTCTTTTCTTAGCTTGTTCAAGTGATTGTTTACGAAGCATTCATCTTTATTCCACCAAGAGTAATATTCATTTCGTCAGTATAAACATTGTATATGTAGGGAGGATCTAACTCTATTTACCGAGGATCTAACTCTGTTCAGGGAGGATCTAACTCTATTGTAGGGAGAATTTAGCTCTGTTTTAGGAAGGATCTAAAGTTGTTGTAGGGAGGATCTAATTCTGTCGTAAATTCCATTATTGAATAAAATTAGGATGTTTATAACAGTTTGTTGACTTTTGTTGACAGCTAGATAAAGCCTCCAGTAACTTGCACCATCAAAGGTTGTCTTTGCATCGAAGAAACAAGAGTAGATTAGGGAGCCTGCTGTCAGGGGACCTTGCTGTCTGAGGAGTCTTCTTTGTAGGAAGGCTGCTGTCTGAGGAGCCTGCTGACTGGAGAGCCTACTGGCTATGGAGGCTGCTATCCTGAGAGCCTGCCGTCGGGATCTTGCTGTCTGGAGTTCTTAATGTCAGGAGAGCCTGCTGTCTAGGGACGGTGCTGTCTTGGGAGTCTGCTATCTGAAAAATTTCCTTTCCTGTAAAGGTCATGTGGCAGTCAAGACTAAGATGAACACAATGGCATTACGACCATCTATTGAACCGAATATGTAGTCCCTGGTGATGAAGGATCCTCGTTTTCTTTTCACTGTGACAAGTTCCAGGATAGTAGGTGTCGTGAATGTAGTAAAGGGACTGCAGTTTGCCTGTTAAGAAAAAAATTATTGACCCCATTCTTCAAGGAATGGGATTGTGATCACAGTTCAAGATAACTATCTTGATGGCCAGTAAACGGCTTTGACCGATGTCCCTGATGTGGCCACAAGGTTGGCCAGGAACTGCGCTTCGCAATATGTCTTGTAATGTCTACGTCGAACATAGATCTGAGGTCATTTCATGATCGTCAGTCGGCACTTTGTGCCTTGCTCAGTGTAATCATATTATTGGTGCGGTGCTCTCTCTTGTCTGTAATGTACATGATACCTTGACAGTGGCTGGAGGCACGGCCAGCGGGCCTGACCAGATGATTTAGATGGTCACGGAGCCCCCGGCTGACTAACTGAGGAAGGTCGAGGCCAACGGGAGGTGGCTCATGGTCAGACCCGCGCCACAGGTCTGGACCGAAGTGTTGTGTCGTGTTTAACGATCTTGATCCCACCTCTCGAGGACGCTAAGGACCCGTGTGTTCTCGCGAGGGCGAACTGATTGGATAACCCAGGCGGTAGAAACAATGAAAATCAACTCCCCAGGATTCTTTTACAGATTTACAAAAGCGAATGAATTTACAAGATGTCGTCCTATTTGCTCCCACGTTAAGAGTAGTCGGGGTCTGGCGATGTTGCAAACACATCAGTACAGGAACTAGTATGAACCTTGTACTTTATAGACGGTGTTAAGACTCACTAAAATCATCACTGAATTTCGTGGATGTTATTGGAAGAGAGAGGTGTAAATTATGGACTTTTCAGTCGAAGAGATATCAGATAAAGCTTCCACTTAAGATGAAGCACGCGAGCTGAAGTCCTGATTATATAACCACGTACGATACGTAGGCTTTCACTCTCGTGTGAAGGTTCCTGAAGTCACTTAACCCTGAAACGTAGCTCAAGCTTGCGTTCGTGGATAACGCGGTACCTCAAGCTTTCACACCACGCGGTACCTCAAGCTTTCACACCAGACCAGAAGTACATAAAGCTTTCAAATTTTGTCAAAAAGAAAGATATGTTTTTCCTTGGTTATTATTTTGTGTTATGAGCCATTGTGTTCGTTGTGTTACAGTCTGTTGTTTTTGATACTGTGATGTTGGAGGCTACTGGATTCTTAGAGGCTACTGGCTTCAAACTGTTGGAGGCTGATAACTTCTTGATGTTTTCAAGGCTTAGTTTCCTCAAGCTGTTGCAGGCTAATGTCATTGCTACTTAAAGCTAGTTTCCCTAGTGTTGGAGGCTACTATGCTCCTCCTCTTGCATGCTGTTCTCTTTGTTTATTGCAGCACCGTTGCAGACTACTGTATGAGTGTATAAGATATTGTTGCAGACTATTGTATAAGTGTATAAGATATTGTTGTAGACTATTGTATAAGTGTATAAGATATTGTAGCAGACTATTGTATAAGTGTATAAGATATTGTTGCAGACTATTGTATAAGTGGATAAGATTCTTTGTGGTGTATCTGGCTTTTGTTTTTGTGGTGTTTCGTCGGGTGTTTTGATGATGATATTGACCAGTGACCTGATGATGTTATATGGTGGATGTGGGAGTCTAATTGGAACTGGCGGAGTGATTGGTAGCTGACGTGTGTTGGCGTGGACTTTATATGAATGTCTTAGTGGGGACTCCCTCACGAGCCTGTAGGATTCACGGGCCTCAGTGCTGACCACTCCACCACATAAGCCTGTGTACTGAAGTAGTCTTGCGTAACGTGCAATGTACGTGTTAGCAAAGGGGACGATTTGAGGGGGTGTACAGGGGACGGTGAAGGGTGTGCACAGGGGACGATGGAGGATGTGTACAGGGGACGGTGAAAGGTATGTACAGGGGAGGGTGGAGGATGTGTACAGGGGACGATGGAGGATGTATACAGGAGACGGTGGAGGGTGTGTACAGGGGACGTTGGAGGATGCGTACAAAAACCAGCAGACATTATGGGTCGTCGGCGTAGAGTTTGGTGGAGCATTAATTAACCTGTGTAGCATGATGGTGCCGCCCCTCGAGACCTGTCTGATTAATTCCATGATAGCCCCTCAAGTGGACTCATTTTCCTGTCTTCTCTGACTTCATCACATTGTTCCCGCTTTACCTCCAGAGGTTTTTCATTCTCGTTGTCTCACATGATCTGATCTCGGTTTCATGGTCTCTCAAAACTCGAGGTTCTCACTATGTATCTTGTGTCCTGTTATCTCTCTTGTCTCGTTTATTATACCTTTATCTTGTATGATCTCCTCCATCTTCTAAATTAGGTAAATGTGTTAATTTCTCTCATATTCCTTTTCTCGCACTTCACTCCCATCTGCCATACTGCGTACGAACGCCGCGTACAAGACCCTCCCTTCCCTGGCACCTGAACGCAGTCGGAGCCACTGTCACCCTCTGGCCCGCTGGGGGCCATCATGGACGGACCCACGGGCACAGACGTCCAGCCAAATTAACCCGTGGTTTTAAAACCCCAGGATGCTGGTGCCGCCAGGAACCTGTCTCGGCAAAAAGCAGGAGGAGCCGCGGGTGGCAGGGCCGAGCCCTTGATAACATCTCCGGACACACAGTATCAGCTGGAGCAGATGCATCCCATTAGACTTATAGAAAATTTCTTCTCTTAATTTGCCAGAGTGTAAGGTGAGACGCTGATACTGGGAGGGACATGTTGATGGCTTCATGTTGGGTACTGGTGCTCTAATGGGTCCTGGCCTCATGTTGATTATTGCCTCCTCATTAGCTGCAGCTTGGCACATCTTAGCTCCGTGTTTCATAATGATTTATTGTCGTATTTTAAGTTCTGGTTTTATACTGGTTACTGACTATGTGATGATTCCTGGCTTCCCTCATGAGTGGTGTTGATTTTGGGCACTGACTGGCTCCCATATGGTAAAGTGTCTTATGCTCTTAGAATGTCCACATAAGAGCATTCCACCCAAAATCAGAGCTCACTCTCGCGTAGAAGTGTAAGAGGTTCGTTACACGTGACCTCCATTCCCTGAAATCATGTTATCCTTCATTTAGGTAACATCTCCTCTGCAGAACGTCATCCATTTGTTTTGTGATTAACTTTTCCAGTACCATACAGACCACACTCGTCCGGGAGACGGGTGTGTCGCTCAGCCCCTCTTCCTGGTCTTACTTCTTATAGAAAAGCGTGACTTTTGCCCTTTTCCACTGCCTTGGAACTTTACCTCCCCTCAGCGACGTCTTGAACGGTATTTCAAGTGGTTTATCAAGCGTATCTGTACACATCCTCAGCACGTATGGTGAAACTTCATCAGGACCATGAGCCTTGTATGGGTCACGACCCTTTAGTAATCTGTTAAGTGTCTTTTCTATGACTCTTGATGCGTTCTGAGACCACCTCCCCATTACGACTTACTGGTGTTGAGGCTACAATGTCTTCCACTATGAAAACACTTTTGAACTTGTCCTTCAGTTCCTCACGTCTTCCTACATCGTCCTCTACAACCTCCTCTCTGAATTCCTTAGCCTAACAAGCAGGTGTGTAACTGACGATTTTGCCTTGTCTTGTCCTTAACGTTCCTTTCATAGTTCGTGTGTCTCTATTCTCTTATCCTGCTACACTCGTTCCTGGTTCTCTTACGCCTTAATAGATGCTGGCTGGCTTGAGTGTCGTCTATATCTTCGCCACAGCACATCTCAGTGCTTCTTATCATTTTGACATCTGTTATTAAACCATTCCTCCCTCTTTCTTTATCATCTCTTTATCTAAGATTAGAAGTCCCCATGCTATTAAAAACTTACGTCTCATGGTTAAGTAAGAAACCAGGAGGACGTTCAGAAATTTTTAGCGAAAGGTACTACTGAGACTTGATTAAGTCTTAGATGGTGTGTCATTGACATTATTATTCCAACACAGTAGCGAGGGAAAGGTTGTTTTAGGGAAAGCCATTGGTTCAAGTTTGGCATGATCAGTCTGGTTATCTGGTACGTTAGATTGAGTGTATTATCAAGCATAGTTTACAAGATCTGGACCCCTAGAAGACTGTCATGTGTGTATATGCGACCTTGGGAGACAATGGTACGATCTTGAGGCTCAACCTGACCTGAGGCGTCATGAGGAAACACCACGTCACTTGAGGTGCTGGGAGTACTACCATCTGGCGGGAACCGACGTGTTACACACCCCGACCCTCACCACCACCGGCACCGCCAGTGGAGGCTCTCTGATAGCACTGACCTGACGGGTTACGGCCGTCACGTGGGAGGCGCCCCCGCCGGTAGATCTAGGAATAGGAATCCAAGATAAACAGTGACCAGCTCTTCCCCAGTTGAATCCTGCTGCAATATAGACTCGATCTTTGTCTGTGTAGCATTGAATTTCACAAACCTCGAGGACGTTCAGATTTTCCCTGAGGAAAGCTCAGACTGCACCAGTTAATCTTGCGGCACGAAGCTGATTCATTAGTCTGTAGAACCCATAGCCTTCCACACTCACTCACCGCTGCTTCCATGGAGTATAGTGAGAGGCAGAGTTAATATAGTGCCCTTATACCCAGAGAACTGTCAGTCATGAGAAAGTACAAGACGCTTGTACCAAGAGACCCGTCCAGCATGAGACAGTATAAGACCTCAAGACCCTTAGAATGGTCTGTCATAAGACAGTAAAAGACCCATACTCCCAGAGAACCGTCTATCATAAGACATTGGAAGACATCTATACCCAGAGAATGGTCTGTTACAAGACAGTATATGACCCCCTTCACCTACAGAACGGCCTCTCATAAGACAGGGACGTGA
The DNA here is from genome assembly GCA_032361705.1 of Panulirus versicolor. Classification (NCBI taxonomy): domain Eukaryota; kingdom Metazoa; phylum Arthropoda; class Malacostraca; order Decapoda; family Palinuridae; genus Panulirus; species Panulirus versicolor. The sequence continues at coordinate 841 of JAUUDZ010412279.1, read as the reverse complement.
CGAATCCTTCATAACAAACCACAACTCCAGCCTACCCATCATGCCCCATCAGAGATACATTCAGCGTCGCCCATCGCCACACCCAGCCCCCCATCCCACGCTGTTAACAGTTAATCACATGCAAGACGCGGCTGCATCAGATACGGACCCGAGGATCAATTTCAGCTTTTTGCCACCGTGAAGACAAAAGTCAGGTCCATATAAGGTTAACTAGGACCACAAGGGTCGAGGCTGCCTGGCAGTCGCCACAAAGGGACGATGACGATACCCCTGGCTGAAGATTAATTAATGACCTCACTCCAGCTCGACCCATATCTTGGCCACCATCCCAGAACCATTTACCTTCCTGCATCTTCCAGGCGGCGTCGGTGGGAGCGAGGGAGACGCGAACATTACCTATCTCAGTGCCACACGACATTCTGGCAAAAGGTTTTGCCAGCGCGTAGCAATCACCGCAGGGAAATTTTGCAATTCGAGAGAAAGAGAAAAAAAAAATCGTGCGAGTCACCTGCTGG
>JAUUDZ010412268.1:0-15014 GCA_032361705.1 Panulirus versicolor | reverse complement strand
TATATATGCGAACATTTATCATTCTGCTATATCAGAAGAGAAATCTATACACTATTCCATACTCCAAATTAGGTGCATAATTCCCTGGCTGAGTAACAAAAAGGTAACCAGCTGTTGTGACGGATAGAATGCTGGCTGACGTTAGGATTAGCTACCACAGTAAAAATTCTGGCCGGGCTATGAAAATGCCATTCCCTTCTGAAAGTGGATGTCAATTTCAATTACTGCCGTAGTCCTCTCCTGATTTTCCATAGAGTTTAGCCAACATTCAGTGTGTTTCGCTCAGGCAACGATGATTATCAACAGCATCAGAACCAAGGATGGGAAAAAGGAGGAAAAAATCATTTGTGTTTGCATGTTCTTAGAAAGGATGAGACACGGTGGAGATGATACATCACGAGTATATCTCATGAAGTCGTCATGGGATGAATAAATTGCTTCACTTGCATTACATTGTGTCATTAAAAGCATCATCCCCAAAATATGATATAGAAAAAAAGGGAGAAAATTGGTTTTAAATTGCAGGTATTTCAAAAACAAGAAAATGGTTTTAGCGCTGTCCATGGCGACTGGAGGCGCTGCGTCCGCAGGTCCGTCGGGGCCGCACGCGTACTGACTACAAGGGTGGAGAGTGTTGCCCTATTTCCCGCCTCCTGGCTAGCTCTGGTGCTCGAACCCTGGCCACTTTGTTCGTTCTATGGTAACCTTGGTGGGTACCTACACCTAGGCGTGAGTTCTTGCGCAACCCTCGTGGGTGCTTACCTTTCCTTGTAAACTTTGCCGCAGTCCTAGTGAGAACCTACGTATGGTTGTGGGTTCTGTCGTAGCTCTAGTGAGTACCTATGTATGGATGTGGGTTCTGCCGCAGCTCTGGTGGGTAATGAGGGATTGTTATGAGTTCTGTTGCGATCCTGTTGAAATCTTATGAGATACAGTAAGTTTTACTTCAACCCTCTAAGCTCTGATAAGTTCTGGTTGGTTCTGTTGCCGCAATGGTGTGTGTGTGTGTGTGTGTGTGTGTGTGTGAGTAGAAACTTGTCAGCTCTTGTATGGTCCTGTAACAATGCTACCAAGTTCTCATGGGTTTTGGCTCGTCTCGTCGGATGCTCATGTCTTATGAAGGATCCTCAGGAATTTTAGTGGATGTCAGTAGATCCTGGGGAGCCTTACAGGATTATGAGTGTAAGGCAGAAGGCATCAGGAGTTCGAGGAATGAAACAAGAGGCGAAATTTGTGAAAGAATAAGAGTGACTGTATGGAAAAGTGAAAGTATACAACCCTGTATGTAAAAATGTAAATGAAGTGAATAGGAACGCGGTAGGGATTACAAACTGTTCTGAAAGAAGAGATAAAGTTGCAGGAGAGACTTCAAGGAAAGAGAAAAGATCAGAGAGAAGTAAACACTGGGAGAAAATAAAACATTTTGAAGAGTGAATAGTGTAGGAAAAAGAATAAATTACAAAGATGAAACGATTGAAGACTGAAGAAATTATTGAGGGAGGGAAACAATGAAGCAGAGATCAGGACGGCAGAAGCAAACCTCTGAAGAAAGACTGTGTGTCGGAGGAAGTATGAAGTTCTTTCTTAGAGGATAAAAGATATCGTATGGAAAGATGAAGAAATATTTGAGCAAACGTTTGAAGGCTGATCGAAGAATATGACAACTTCGGCAGAAAATAAATGAAAAAAATTCTACCTGCAGAAAGAATTAATCAAAGGTTGAAGATGATGGTATTGCAGAAAAGAGGAAACGCTGGATGGAAGGTACAAGAATGAAGAGGCCTTGAAGGAAAGAATGTATGTTGGCTCAGGGAAAGCTTTGGGTGGAAATAAAAACGCTGCAGGAATGAGAAAACGTTTTCCAACAGAGCAGACATTGCAGGGAAGAGTAAACGTCGTAGAAAACTGTAGATGTTTTTTTAGGAATAAAAAGCATTTTAGAAACACTATAAACGTTAAAGAATAGACATTTTAGGGAAAAGATCAAAGCTGCAGAAAAAAGATCAAACGTTGTGGAGAAAGAATAAAGTTGTGGAAAAGAATAAACGTTGTAGAAAAGAGTAAGCGTTGAAGAGAACAGGAAGCGATACAGAAAAGAGAAATGTCAGAGGAAAGTATAAATCCAGCGGTGTGGTACACTCTCGGGGATAGCCAGCTGTCACAAGCCGGCGGCGCGGGCTGGCTCCTGCCTCCGCGTCACCCTGGCTATGTGAGCTGTTCTGTCCAGTTTTTCTTTATTATTACTTTACTTCAGCAACGACGCAAATACCTATGTTAGAGATATCATTTCCTCTGGAACTGCACGTCTCCATCTCTAAGTACACGCGTCACGTTTTCTGTTGTTGTTATTTCTTATTTCTCTCCTTGATCTGGTGACGGTACGGTCTCCTGTCTGTAGACGGTCCGGTTCCCCTTTTCTTCCCCTTTGGTGACGGTATTCTTGCGTAGTCTGGTACTATATATACGCCTACATATCAGGTTAGGTTCCAGATTGCTCTTTATATGTGCTAGAGTGTTGCATGTGGTTCTCTGTGCGAGTGGTCAATATATTTAACTGTGAGTGCCACAATGTGTCATACTTCTGGTGCGTGTATCGTGGTGCCACGAAACACGAAAGTGCCACATTTCATACTTATAGTAACAGCATCCATCCATGTCTGTAACAGACGCTGGCAAATGTTTCTATATGTAACAGCACGACATGGTCGCATACATATTCGAGGGCATCATGGAACAGTGTCACATACTCCCATACATATCGGCACTACATACCTATGTGTATGCATCAGTATTTTCCATATATCATATCCATATAGTACTGTGTGCGACAGTCCTACACAAATATGTTACAAACGTGAATTTCTTTGCTCCATAAATCATACGACCATGTACATATTGTGCATATTTCTTTATGTGATAATGCTCTATAATTTCTCTTGTCGTTGTATATATATTTCTGTATGCAGTTACCACATATTTCTATGCACGACAGTGCTACATTTTGTTGTGTGTGAAAGCACTACATTACAATGGTGCGAAAGGGCTTCATATCTCTGTTTGACACTGTAACTTGTCTGAACGTAAAGTATGTGCCTTTCTGCGGTTGAAGAGAGGGAGAGAGAGAGAGAGAGAGAGAGAGAGAGAGAGAGAGAGAGAGAGAGAGAGAGAGAGGGAGAGAGAGAGCACTTTCTTAGAGTACTAACAACGATGGAATGGCTAGTGCGCAGCTCTCACCACAGGAAAATCTAGTGTTACGAAACAGGAGTCGTGCGAGATACTCGTCAATTGTTATGTATAAGATGGTAAAAGTTCACGTGACCTTTGGGTAGGTGTAAGACCGAAGTTATAAGGAAAAGAGATGGAAGGGGTAACGAGTCCTAAAGTTTGCAAAGTGGGAAAGAAACAAACACTACAACTTTCTAACTTAAAGTTGTCAACGGCCACACATCAGCTTATGGCACGGCGGAGGATTATCGAGTATAGTGTGGTCAGCTCTAAGGAGCAGAAACTGAAGTAATATGCGGAGAAGAGACGAAAAATATCGTGCAATGTGGCGTTGGTACAGTGGGCCAAGTTCTGAGATCAGACAGAGTTAAGCTGGATTAGTTTAGACTCTCGTTTGTTAAGTGTACAGAGCTAAAGGCATTCAAAATGTGAGACTAAAATTCAGAATAAGGATGAATCACCAATTTATATAATCGAATGACCAGTTATTCATATGAGAAAATATGTGGCCTTAAGCACGAATTCCAGAAGTAGATATAACTGTAACTGTTGGATTCCTAAGGTTGATTAAAAGTCTCAACAGTGGCAAAGATGTTTACTGTGTCAAATGGGGAAGTTATAGAGCCATGAAAGGTAATGGGAAAGAAAGGCAATGGGAAATTCGCGAGGAGTTTTAGAGGAAGAACGGGAAAAGATTGAGTTTTAGGAGCGTTAATCTTAACAAGGTTACTTCCCCACTGGGAAATCCTGTCAAAATCTGGCGACACAAGACATAAACCGAACAAAAGACAATTTGAGAGAAGAATAAAGAGTTGAGTCATCAGTGTATGGGGTAAAGTGGGTTACTTTCTCCTATTGTATCCCACAAGGTATGAGCAAACGCATGCCTCATTCACGGTCATCTCGGATGAGAGGTAGAATAAAAGATACGTGAAAAAGACTGCGAGAAAAATTAATCTAAGCTGCTCAAATGTTTCTAGACCCGACTCTTGAAGTGAAAATGCTGTACTAATTTTTCCACTCTATTCTGTAGAACATGATAATGAAAACATCATTACGGCGGATGGAAAGCGTTGGTAGCAAGGAAAGCAGGAGGCGTTAAGACGGGAGAAGAGTTGCCTAGATATGTACACAGTACTCCATACTGGGGTGATAGAGGCCCCTCACAAGAGGAAAAGTAAATATGTGGCACATATACCACACATGATTCATGAAACAGGAAAGTGTAGGAGGCGAGAAAGCGTCTCGTCCTTGGGAACTCAGTTATCAATACGGAGAGAGACAGTGATCCACCATCATCTCCAGATTAGCACCTAACCGACATGAAGCTAAGTGTACCAGGAGAGAGTAAGGAAATCCACATAAAGAGGTTTATGAAATCATATCTCGATGTCACACACTATCAATTTTTTTTTCACAGTCGACCAAAATGTGAAAACTGCACACAAGCAAAATGTCAGGAATAGCACACAGTCGTGATCATCAGCGTCTTTTTGTCAACATAAACAAATGCTATTATGTTTGATGTGAGTAGCAGCAGTGTCAGAGACGGGTCATAGTGTAGACAACTGAACTACCAGCGTCAGCAACGACGCTGTCAGCAACGACACCCCAGCTTCGACAAGTGTGCACTGTCAGCAACATGGTATAATCACGCACAATGACTCCGTCAGCAGCAACATGACAGCGCAAAGAGCAGGGTACCGTCAGCAACATTACATTAGCGTGAAGGAAGACAGAGTTAACACCGACCAGTGAACAACGCGGATACATTACGTTAGTGTGAATCATCGTGGCTAAGTAAAAAAGTGACATTATGATGACGTCACGTTAACATGAACAAGAACACAGTCATCGATGACATCACATGAATATAAGCAACATAACAATAACATGGCATTAGCATAGTTAAGAGAGACGACTATGACTACAGCAAATGCAGAAAACGCATCTTCACAAACAGGAACAATACTTAAAGCAAACAAAGAACGTTGACGGGGACAACATATAGCAACAAAAATGGGATGCGTTTCCGACGTACAAATATTACTGGAAACAACCTCGTCAGAAACAACACAAAATGTCAACAGCAACAACGACACAGTTGCCAAACAAAAACAAAAACAAGTGAACACAACGGCAAAATAACACCAGAATTACCAACCCCGCCATCAACACAGGTACATACCAACCTCACTCCTGCCATACATCACTGCAGACAATATTTCCCTCATCGCTCACCACCACTTGTCTTTCATGGCAAGACGACCGTCCACACCAACTTGTACTCAACACCATCACTCACACACCACCACCCGCCGGCGGAACCATCATGACCTAGTCATCATCATTGTGAACACCAGCAATGACCCCGACGACCCAACTATTTCTGTCCCATCATCCGTTAACTTCCACTATCATCCTGATAATGTCCGCTTCTATCACTAACCTTAGTACCACCTGATCATGAATGGTATCACCACCTGCCACCACATGTTATCACCATTACTGAATCGGTCATCAGCATCAGTAACAAAGATATTACGTCCACTACCTCAGGATCCTACCATCACTGCCAACACAATGATACAACATTTTCTTTCACCACATTGTATCCAACGTTCATCACTACTACCGCAGCGCCCAGCCTTACCCTCTTTGTCTTCTGATTTTAAGACCATCTCTACCATTGAAACCATACCACCACCACCACCACCACCACCATCACTCGTGTTACAATCACCGCTACAATCACCGTTACCTTCGTCACCACACCCACTAGCTCCACCATCATCACCACCTGCATCCCGTCACAGTCACCACCATCATCGTAACCATAATCATCAGTGACAATAACGCAAGTGAGAGAACATAACCAACTTACATCATCCAGGAGCATTAGTTCATGAAGAACATAAGTGACGATGAAGAAACCCGGGAAAATAACGGGAGGAACAGGAGCAACGAGAACAAAGCTGCAGCCAGTAATGCAAAGGTTACTACCACCATTAAGTACGGCGTTAATTCAAAGCCAAACGACATTAAAACAAAAGCAAAAGATGATATAGCGAGAGAAATAATATTCCCAGAGCAACAGTCAAACAAACATCTGTGACAGTAATAACAAAGTCAAAAATACTTCACAATAATAACAACAACGGCATGAATTCTCAACAACATTAACAGCAACAACAACAAGGCCAACAACCAACAACTACACAAGCACAGCTCCGACGTTGTCACCGTTGGCAGTGCAGAAAGCAACAGCAGGATCGGAAAACAAAACAGGAAATTAAATCAACGACATAAACGACAACAAAAATGCCAGACATCAATATCTCCAATAACAACGACACCAAGAGCAAGAAAACTGACTCTAACCGTCGCTAGTGAAGGCTGTTTGGTATTAATGTCCGCAACACCATAAGCTCGATCTCATTAGAGTTGAGTATCGTATACTGTTGATAGGGATTACGGCCAGTAAGGTGATGAGTGACATGTGTCCTTCCTGCCTGCGGAGCGTGCTGGCCTTGCAAAAGACAACAGTATCATAGGGTCGAGCGCTGGAAACATGAGCAGCCCAACACCGACGTTGCATCTGCAATATGTTAATAAGTTATTTTTCAACGAGGGGTCGCGCGAGTTGCCAGGCAATCATTTTTCAGGCCAACCATGGAGTCCAAAAGTGCTACAGAACAGCGTTCTTGATCAAGAAGCGCGTGTCAGAGACCAGCATCAAACACCTTCGCTCGAGGTAATGCCCCAGGGTTGGTGTATGACCAGTGGTAGTTAGTTATCGCAGGATCACTCCACGCAGCCGAACACACTAACCACAGAACTAAATACCTGAATGACAAGCTTGGATTGACAACAGCCATCAGCCTTGCAACACACCCCCCTCTCCCTTCCTCCCTCCCTCCCTCTCACAACGGTCCCCCCCCGCCTCCAACCTTTCCATCTCCCCTCCCTCCCTCCCTCTCCTCCCTCCAGCATGTCAATTGACACCTCGGTGACCGTGCAACGTTAGAGGGAGTGCGCGTGGCGGTGTGGTGAGGCTGGGGGAGGGTGCCGCAGGGAGGAAGGGTGAGAGCGATGGGGGAATGTGCTGCCGGTGAGAATGGGGCCACGAGGGTAGAGAGAGAGAGAGAGAGAGAGAGAGGGGGGGGGGAGGACTTCCGTAAGTGTTTGTCTAACTGACTCTTGCAGAAAGAAAGGTTGTATGAAAGGAGAAGAAAGAGATAGGGTGTGTTTAGGCGGCAAATTACATTCGAGCAGACGATATCTTCTGTCCAACTTAAACGGAAATGTCTCTAACAGAGAGCAAGGTGACGCGTACAGCTAGAGTTCTGTCTTACTGGACAAAAGTTACGGAAAGATCAAACTTCTGGGATGAATACTCACTTTCTGATCTTTATTTTTTTTCAGAGTTTCTGTATCTTCTACGTAAGTTTATGGGAAGGGTGGTGTGGAGAGAATGAATTAGATCGACGAGGTATATGAGGGGCGACGTGCTGTCTCTGGGAAGAACCATAGCATATGAAGCGGTCAAGATAAGATATTAAGTAGGGCGCTGGTCTAACCGCTTTATATGCTCTAGGTCTTCCCAGTGACAGTTCAACATCTAATGGGGATCGTAATTGGAACTGCAGACAATGACTTTGTCATCATTGCCATTCGGGAGACCTCATTTGAGACGGCTGGTCCTTCGGTCAGGTTGTCCATCCCACACCGGAAGACGGTTAGGTTAGGTTAGGTTAGGTTAGGTAATTTTGAATCTCATTTACATGGATGACAGATGAGATATCTGGTGACCGGCGCTTGTCGAGTAATTCCAAATTAAATTTGATCAACACTGATTACAAACCTTTAGAAACTGATCGCTTGCAGGTATCGCCCGAGCCTTTATGTCGTAATGTAGATTTAGAATAGAATAAGTTTGAGGTTAGCAGAATATGATAGCATGTGAATTCACTACACAATTCTCGCCACAGTCACCTTTTACCATGCGAGTTCACTCATCCCCAAGTTGTAGCTAACAAAGCCATACGAATTCCTAAAGACTGCTACAAGAGCAATCCCATTCTAGCGGCTGTGAACATCAGTATCATGTAGCTATTCTGTATATTTACCTCACCGTTTCCTCTTTCTCCTTTGTATTTTCTAAACACTGTTTAACACCCTCTCTACTACATTTCTCTTTGTGTGTATGCATTTCTGTGCATATAATGTATATTAAGTCTTTAGCTGTAGGTGATTGAGTTAGCTGTTGATTGTTACTATTCTTGTTGTTGCTACGCGATTCAGACAAATTTCGATTTGCTAATAGAATCGGGTAGAAGTGTTTACAAGTGTTGCGGGTGTAGGGTGATCTTGAGTGACGCAGGCGTCTGGATCCCACAGTTGCCGGTAAAGTCGCTTTAATCCTGTTATTCCCGACTCACTTTTTTCTTTATGCACTTCCTTTCACCGCCTTTTTTTCTAATCTTCTTCCCGGATAAGCTCCTCCTGCTTCCCTGTCCCTCATTCGTTTCTCTTCTTGTGCTCCACTTTATGCCTTTTCTTCCTCGTCCTCCCCTCTTCCTTCCTCCCAATTAATCTTAATTGTCAATCTTATTCTCTGTTCTATTCCTCTTTTCTACCTCCCTCATGACAATATTCGTATGATTTGCCTTCATTACTTCCGTAGATCTTTCCTTCCTGAAATAAATTCCTCTTTTCTATTTCTTCTTATCACTTTCGTCTGCATTCTTCCTCTCATCTTGCCATTTCTTACAATTGTCATCAGTTTTTTCTCCTTACCTTTCCTTTCTCTCACATTGATTGCTTTTAGTTTCCTTCCCTTTCCTCTTGTTAGTATCAGGTAATAAGCAGCAGTTTACGAAATTTTGATAATCACATCAGATCCCAGTGGTGATATGTTTACACTTGAAAGATATACCAGAGTATGCTGTGCAAACTGGGTTATGCGATGCATGAGTATGCGATAGGGTGTTTTAAGCTGAGTTGCGTTCGAGCAACTGCAGGATTCTTAGAGAAGGTGTTCTGTCCTTCATTCCTCTGTTGTCTGTCACTGGCCAGATACAAGGACAGGATTCCTGGATAAGAGTCAAGGGCAAACTTACGGCAAGACGAAGAGAAAAAACCATGACGAACATGAGCCCAACGAGGAACGTAGTTCAGACACAACACCACCAAATGTCGAGACTCGCCGCTGCCATCTCTCTTCGCGTTGGCATCTCGTCTATGCGCTTCGTTCGAGGAGAAAGTTTTCTGTTCATGAGTTACGTCCATCAGTTTTGCTGTTATGTCGTGTACCTGCGTCTTGTCTGAGGGGTACTGACGCATGTTCTCTGCATATCGCACACCCTGATAAGAGTCCACAATCAACGCCTTTGGACAAGATGCTCTTAGGCGAAGAGAGACGGCGGTGACCAGAGGCGAGAGAAGGCAAGCCTCTTTGACCAACAAATGCTACGCTACACGAATGTTCAAAGTCCACTTTGGTGTAATGGGCCTAATACACAACAAATTTTGCAGTGTTATGAGCCTACGACAGATGAGCTCTCTGATATTAAGGACTTTTTCTCACCAAACTTCTCCAATGTTACGAAATTGGACAGCAAATTCATCCAGAGTTTGTGAACACTCGACCCAGCAGATCTCTCCAATGTCGTGAGCTTAAACTATAGCAGACACCTCTGATACTGTGAATTTACAACACAGCAAAATTCTCAATCACTGTGAACTTAATAAACAACAGACCTCTCCAGTATAGTGAGCGTTTGACTCATTGCACCAATCCTTGTTGTCGTCCCGAGCAACTTACTACCATACAGACAGAACTTCCTGCACTGTGGTCTAAGTTTACAGTGAAGTCTTGATATTATGGATCAACCTCGTGAATGTACCATGCAGCTGTTGTAGTCGTGGTGGTGGAAAGTTCATTTGTTGTAGTGGTGGTGGGGCGTGCAAATGTTGTAGTGGTGGAGAATGTAAATGCTGTAGTGGTGGCGGTAGAGAATGAAACAGATGTGGTGGTGGTGGTGGAGAGCGTAACTTTTGCACTGATGGTGGAGAGTGCACGTAGAGGTGAGGTGTAAGCCTGCAGCTTTGATGGCGAGGTAAAAAAGTATGGCTGCATCACAACCCAGCGTGTAAACAAGCGTAAGGTCGGAGGGTAATTGGCCATATTTTCAACTTCAGTGTAACGATTATCTTTTGTTCCACTAATGGTGGACATTTTTTCCTCTCTCTTTTATTCTTCGCTAAATTAAGTAGACTCATGGTGAGTTATGATCATAAACGATGCTCACAGGAAAGAGAGATTCGCTTATCGGACCTGCGCTGTTATGGTTCGTGACGTCATTAACAAGATAGACTATCAGAGCTGTGGGTGATATGCGTGTGGCTCGGTGGCAGCTCGAGTCAGAGGGGAGGATACCGCTGCCTTCTGAGGATCAGGAATTAAACTTGAGCTAACAAGATTATCAAAAACTCTCTTATAAGTAAACTTAGAAGTCTAAGTGTTATACTAACACCCAAAGCCTGTTTTGCTATTAAAGTATCATATATGAAACTTTTACATTAATCTCATGTAGTATATATATGAAAGTGGTTATTAGGCTTTTGTGTTCTTGTACGAAGAGATCACACTCAACCAGGTGGGCTTGACTATCCTCACAGCAGCAGTGGTAGTAGCAGCAGCCAAGCCTCGCTAGGGCGAGAGGCATTAAGAGGTTAGGATTACAGAGTTAGTCTAAAAGATCAGAGGATCATGAGCTAACACCATGGCGACTGCCTTTGTCCAATAACCCCCCAGATGGATAATGGCGCATTTGCATGGACGTATCTGCCAGAGCAAATCTTAATTCAGATCTCCCTCTGCCTCATTTGCCCTCCTCTCTCCCTCTGTTCCCCCCTCCCTCTATCTCCTCTCCCTCACCCTCCTCCCTCACTATGAACCCTCTCTCCTTCACCCTATCTATTCCCTTCCCTCTCCAATCCCTTCCTTCCCTCTTCTGTTCCATTCCCCCCTACGTACAGTAGTGAACAATTCTCCCTCACACGAGACCAGTCTAGCTCGGTCACTGTATCGATTCTGACACGTTGCAAGAAGAATGCTGCACAAGAGGTGAGTGATGTTGAGAGGGGGAGAGATGGGGGCCTGCCTGCCACGGGGTGGTGGTGACGTGGGAGAAGGCAGGGCTGCCTGAGGTGGGAGGCAAGAGCTGGTTGGTCCAGCTGCTGAGGCCGAGGACGGACAGAGACGAGCTACAGAACACCTCATGAAGGCAAGACCTGACCTAGCTAAGGCTGGGAATAGTGACAAGTTATAGGCCGCCTCATGAAGGGAAGAGATAGCACGGCTAAGGCTGGAAATGGGGACGAGTTACAAATTGCCTCATGATAGGAAGAGCGGAAGCGTTCATGGTAGGAAGAAGAACGATGAAGGAAGGAATGAACGTAGGTGTGTATAAGGGGAACTAGTTTCTTGAGACCGCACAACTCACACCAGCTTTCAACTACATAATTAGCCCGTAATCTTACACGTGAGTTATTGCTACATTTCATGACAGTTCTTAAGACCCGGTAATACTTTACATTTACGTTTATTTCTAGAATGATAGGAATAGTACCAAAGTGTTAGTTACAATTAATCATTGGAAGAATCAATCATGTAGGAAGATCAAATCTTACAAAGACTATGATTACTTTTCTTCTGTTATTCGAATGGTCGATTCCTGATCATTCCTAAAGCTGAGAAGTTCGAGTATAATGCTTAGATATCCCACGAAAAAGGACAAATGACCTCCAGGAACTAACCACTCCTGTGTTAAATGCCTCTGCTCTAGATCTCTGGACCTTTTGGATGATCTTCAAGCAGACAGCCTCTCCAAACAGGTCTGAGAGATTAAGATCACGTTACTGTATCTTAAAGGCATTTGAATGGTTATCCTTTGGTCCTCTTACAGTCAAGAGTTGTTATCTGTTTGGCAGCCATAAAAGCTCTGGATTTGGTACATTTCACCTGAGAGTTACACACTGGGTCTGTGCGAATGATGGCACAGTTTGTTTGTTTACGATGCAACCTTACATAGACGGGGGAAAATTAGGTCTAAAAGAAAAGTCTTACAAACTGGATCATTCTCTAGGAAGGGTCTTCGAGCACATGATTCCTCAGCTGGTGCTCTTAAAAGACACAATTTTACAAAATAATTGCTGATGACGCAGAACCAGTTCAATAATGTCATAATCCTCCAAGTGTAGTTATTGTCAAAGAATTGGATCACTATCTTGAGTCAGTAATCAATGTTGAATTCCTCAACCACAGAGGTATCCACAGACATACCAGCGTCTTTATGATACAACAAACACTTCCTCTAAATAGATGTCAACAGCGTCCTGGCTAGGAAGGCTACAGACCAATGTTGATACACTATCTACCCAGAGAACGTAATGCAATACACGACTGGAAGTTGAGGAAGTAAGAACACAACCTTATGTATATATATATTACAATCAACTTACTTGCCGTATATCTTGGATATGATGTCCTTGTTTTAAGGCCACTTTGAGAAAATTTGGTGATCTTGAATCCACAGTGTACCCACACAACAGAGGAACTAGGAATGTACGCTGGGCATTAATCTGTTTGGTAAACTGGTATATACTGCACTTCTATTGGCTCTCATTTCCTTTAAAGAAATTCATGATTAAATCGCTTTTTTTTTCATTCAGTTTAACACACATCATCGTCAATACCTTGGATCATAATATCACGCCAGCAATCAGCTCCAACAGATATTTAGACGAGTAGCTGCATATAAAATGGCGTTCAGTCTAATGAGTTGTGTAGTCATCAGTATTTGACATGAGCCAGTCAGAGGCTTCTCACACTGAGTGGTTCTGAGTTGGGTTTAGCCGCCCTGCGGAATAAGGACTTTCATAGCAAAACGAATTTTCTTCCTTATACATAAATCTCGTATTTCATTCCATGCCGACCCTCAGGTGGTTATTGTTCATCGAAAGAGTCCCCGTTCAGATCCTACACCAGCAGTCAACACATGTTGAGTCCCTCTTTGCTGGAAGATGAATCTAAAGGTGCCCTTGAACATGTATGCTTCAGATTTAGCAGCGTCTTGAGTAGTGTAGAATACACGAAGCCGACCTGAAACCTTGTAATCCGCAGCGAGAAACTCACTGCGGAAAACAGTTCAACAGATCTAAAATGTGATACCATGACTCAGCAACACTGAAGGTTTCATTTCCTTAAAGGGCAAGACAGAGGGAGTCCTGGGCATTCCTGGTATCAGAGCAACAGGGATTGAAATACATATCATGACCAACTACGTAGTTCCAACATCAATGATTGCAATGGAAAATGATCAGATCAACTAAAATATCTCAAAGACACAAATTTTGCACAGTCAAATACATTCAGAACAAACGTCCCTGTGGATTTACGTAACACTGTCACAAGTCACACGTAAATAAGAGCACTTCACCCTCGGTGCGGATAACATCATCATCACAGTTGATAAGATATGAGAGGTTTGCTATCATCCATGATCTGTCCCGTCCTGGGTACACCAGCGGCTGCAGATCTTCAGTGCTGCACATGAGGGAGTGACGCCATCCTCCACCAGCAAGAGGGTGGTCATCAAATGCTTCAGGTGAACTTAGCAATATAAGAGAAAACTCAGTAGTCCAGCTCACTGGCTTTTTGTACATTTCCCCCAGTTGTAGGCCTTTGGATGGATGACCACTCCACCGCAATGACAACCCTCACCCTAGCTCGACTTAGAAGGGGTCTGGAGTTTTCCCCACAGTGCATAAGGGTCACGAAGGCTTTTCACTGTAGCCGTTATTTTGAGCTATTGTAACCCTCCTCGGACTGCCACAACTCAAGGGTCCACCCCTCTGCAAATCTGGCTGAGGGTTGTCCATTTACAAATGGTTCCCAGACCTGCGTCGATCTGTGGCATTCGTACCTGTTACAGAGGTTAGATCTATAGTCTTGTGGTGAAGTCTTATTTTCTGGTGAATTCTGATATAAATGGTATTGATTCTTTCTTCAGTATGTCGTTACTTACTTGTCTAGATGTAGGAAATTTGATGCCTTCAGAACATTACTAGACGATCGTTGGACACTTTTTCCTGCAGTGCTACAGAATTACTGTATAAGGTGGGACGTGTATCAAATATCCCTTTTAATGTGAAATGCCATACGACACATGTCATGTATATTGATGTAATGTGTATATGTACATAGGTCCAAATGTTTTGCAGTAACGTGATATAAATCTGAACTTAGGTCTATATAACTTAAGATTAGGTCAGTATAACGTATGCATAAAATCTTCCACTGTGCCAATTATGATCATGAAATTACTTTTTGGTTTAGTCTGAAGATTTTCAGAAAAGGGAAAAAGATCTAGTTATTTCTCTTATTTCTTTGAGATCACATTTCTGCATTTTTGTCTGAGTTTTTGAGTTTTCCTGCAAAATGAAAGGTTGACTGAGGAAGGATGAGAGGAGAGAGAATATACAAAATAGGATGAAGGAGGAAAGAAGATGGATGACAAAGGGGATATACACAAAGAAATATCGCCTGAGGGTGACCAGCATAAAACATTACTACAGACCCACTGTGTTTAGATTTTATATCCATATTTTTCTACCAGAGTTTGGCTGTTTCATATCTCATGGCCAGTGGCTTCGAGGAGGGGACGATGAAAAAGGAGGAATGATATTCGTTGGTGTTAAACTGGGTGAAAATCATGAAGCCA
>JAUUDZ010412246.1:0-15017 GCA_032361705.1 Panulirus versicolor | reverse complement strand
CAGGGCCAATCCGCCCCACAGGAAACAGCATTGCCACCCCCTGCGTCAGCTAGGTAGCGTCAGCAAAACAGACAAAAAAGGCCACATTCGTTCACGTTCAGTCTCTAGCTGTCATGTGTAATGCAACGAAACCACAGCTCCCTGTCCACATCCACGCCCCACAAAACTTTCCATGGTTTAACCCAGACGTTTCACATGCCCTGGTTCAGTCCACTGACAGCACGTCGATCACATCTTTTCATTTCACCTCTCACCCTCCTGTATGCTCAGGCTCCGATCGATCAAAATCTTTTTCACTTTATCCTTCCACCTCCAATTTGGTCCCCCGCTTCTCGATGTTCCCTCCACCTATGACACATATATCTTCTTTGTCAATATTTCCTCACTCATTCTCTCCATATGTCCAAACCATTTCAAAACACCCTCTTCTGCTCTCTCAACCAAACTATATATGCACATTTACCCTTTCAATGCTTACTCGATCAAAATACCTCACACCATGTATTGTCCCTAATCATTTCATTTCCAACACATCCACCCTCCTCCGGACAACTCTATCTCTAGCCAATGCTTCGCAACCATATAATACTATTGGAACTACTTTTCCTTCAAACATACCTATTTTTGCTCTACGAGATAACGTTCTGTACTTCCACACGTTCTTCATCGCTCCCAAAACCTTCGCCTCCTCCCCCACCCTGTCTGTGACTTACTTCCACTCCCATGGTTCCATTCGCTGCTAAGGTCACTCCCAGATATCCAAAACACTTCACTTCCTCCAATTTTTCTCCACTCAACCTTACATCCCAATCAATTTGTCCATCAACCCTACTGGACCTAATAACCTTGCTCTTATTCATATCTACTCTCAACTTTCTCTTTCCACACACTCTTCCAAACTCAGTCACCAACTTCTTTGGTTTCTTACTCGAATCATCCACCAAAGCTGTATCATCGGCGAACAGCAACTGACTCACTTCCCAGGCCCTCTCATCCACAACACACTGCATACTTGCCCCTCTCCAATACTCTTGCATTTACCTCCCTAACCACTCCATCCATAAACAAGTTAAACAACCATGTCGACATCACACACCCCTGCCGCAGACCGACCTTCAATGGGAACCAATCACTTTCCTCTCTTCCTACTAGCACACATGTCTTACATCCTTGGAAGAACTCTTCACTGCTTCTAGCAGCTTAACTCCCGCACCATATACTCTTAAGACCTTCCAATAATCATTTCTATCAACCCTGTCATATGCCTTCTCCAGATCCATAAATGCCACATACAAATTCATCTGTTTTTCTAAGTATTTCTCACACACATTCTTCAAAGCAAACACCTGATCCATTCATTCTTTACCACTTCTGGAACCACACTGCTTTTACAGTATGGTGCTCTGTACATGCCTTCACCCTCCCATATGATTTAAAGGAATACTCAACAAACTTATTTCTCTGTGGTTTGAACATTCACTTTTATCCCCTTTGCCTTTGTACAATGGCACTATACATGCATTCCGCCAGTCCTCAGGCACTTCACTGTGATCTATACATACACTGAATATCCTTACAAACCAATCAAATTGCAGTCGCCCCTTTTCTTATTAAACTCTACTGCAATACCATCTAAACCCGCCGCCTTTCCGGATTTCATCTTCCTCAAAGCTTTCACTACCTCTTCTCTCTTTACCGAACCATTCTCTCTGACCCTTTTACTTGGCACACCGCCCCAACCAAAACACCCTATATCTCCAACTCTATCATCAAGCACATTCAACAGACCTTCTAAATACTGCCTCAACACCCTTCTCACTTCATCACTACCTGTTAAAACTTATCACTTCGTTCCCTTCACTGATGTCCTCGTTCCCTTCACCGGTGTTCCCATTCTTTCTCTTGTCTTGCGTGTGTTATTTACCTCCTTCTGAAACGTCTTTTTATTCTCCCTAAAATTTAATGATGCTCTCACTCCAGTCCTCATTTGTTCTCTTTTCCAACACTTGCACCTTCCTCTTGACCTCTGCCGCTTTCTTTTATACATATCCCAGTCATTTGCACTCCTTCCTAGTAAATATCGTCCAATCGCCCCTCTTTTCTCTTTCACTAACATCTTTACTTCTTTATCCCTCCACTCACTATCCTTTCTAATCTCTCCACCTCCCACCTTTCTCATGCCACATGCATCTTTTGCACATGCCACCACTGCTTCCCTAAATACATCCTGTTCCTCACCCACTCCCCTCACGCCATTTGCTCTCACCTTTTGTCATTTTACACTCAATCTCTCCTGGTACCTCCTTACAGAAGTCTCCTTTCCAGGCTCACTTACTCTCACCACTCACTTCCCCTCAACATTTTCTCTTATTTTTTGAAAACCTCCGTAAGTCTTCACCTTCACCTCCATGAGATAGTGATCAGACATCCATTCAGCTGCCTCTCTCAGCACATTAACATCCAAAAGTCCCTTTTACACACCTATCAATTAAAATGTAATCCAATAATGCCCTTTGGCCATCTCTCCTACTCACATATGTATACTTATGAATATTTCTCTTTTTAATCAGGTATTTCGAGTCACTAATCTTTTTTCAGCGCACAAATTCACAAGCTCTTCACCATTGCCATTCACAACATTGAATACTCCATGTACACCAAGTATACCCTCAACTGTCATGCTACTCACCTTTGCATTTAAATCACCCATCACCAGTACCTGTCTCATGCACCAGTGCTACTGACACACTCACTCAGCTACTCTCAGTACACTTGCTTTTCATGATTTTTCTTCTCATGATCAGATCCATAAGTACCAAAAATCACCCATCTCTCTCCATCCACTTTCAGTTTTATCCACATCAATCTATAATTTACTTTCTTGTACTCCATCACACACAACTACAACTCCTGCTTCAGGAGTAGTGCTACTCCTACCTTATCTCTTGTCATCTCACCAACCCCTGACTTTACTCCCAAGACTTTTCCAGACCATTCTTTCCCTTCACCCTTGAGCCTCGCTTCACATAGAGCCAGAATGTTCAGGTTTCTTTTCTCAAACATACTACCTATCTCTCCTTTCTTCTCATTTGGTTACATCCACACACATTCATACACCCTAGTCTGAGCCTTCAAGGAGGATGTGTACTCCCCACTTGAATCTTTCTTTTGTTTTGTCTTTTATATAGGTTATATAAGAAAAGAAAAACAGAATGTTCAGCATGATAGATATGTAACTGAAATGAAGTGCAAGAAAGAATAGTAGAGAAAGAGTTTTTAGTATTGTTCCTGTCTGTGGTATGTGCCTATGACCCATGTTGGTTAAGGGAGAGAGATTACTGGACTCCCTTTAAATCTGGTTGTCATATGAAGCAACTGATAGGAGCATGATTGGGGTGCTGGAAATCATTCCTTCCTTATGTTATCACTTTCAAAACAGGAATGGAAGAAACCTTCATTTCTTTGTAACATCGCCTTACTGAGGTAAGACAGGCAGTTAGTTGTAGCAGAAAGAACTTTCTGAAGTTTTAGAAAGTCTTTCAGGTGTTTAGGTCATCCTGAGGATGAGATGATGGCAAAAGTGAGAGAAACCATCAAAGATGGAAGAACTAGATGACAGCACTGCCGAGGTCAGAGAGCTTTGAACTTCAGTGTTGCATAATGGAAAAGTCTTTGGATCAGGTAAAGGCATTTCAACTGCACCATTTTTGTAACATGGCAGAGGATGTATAGAGCGCAATTCATATCATAGAGAAATGGGTTTAGAAGGGAAAATTTGTTGTGGAAATTTTATTAGCCGTTCAAGATTAGCTTCTATGACATCCATGATGGTTCTCAAACTGGAGCTGTCAATAGCAGTATAGTATTGGCAGTTAAAATATCCAGTATGCTATGCCAAAGGCTGTAGTTAGGGGCCACAAGAATCACTATTTTGGGCTGACAGCATGATAATACTGCAGTACATCAGAACCAGACTAAAAAGTTGCCGGAACTTTTAGCTAGAAGAGATGTATTTATTCATAACTGTTTACCATGGCTCTGTAGATTTATTGATATGAAAACCAGTCTAGCAGATAAGATGTCGAGGCTTAGATTATGACAAAATGATTTCTGATAAGGAATAGAAATGGGCTTAAATTTTTCTGAATCAATGGAATGAATTGGTTTGTCTGCTGGTGAAAGGTCAGACTTGGAAAATGAGGGTTGTTAAATGAGGATCTCGGCAACATGCTTTGGTGTCAGATGATCTAAATGGCTGGCTGTATGAATTGGTTGTTTGAGAGGTACACATGCTGGTTTGGTCTTAGGAAAGTCTTGATATTAATATTTACGTTGTAGTTGTCTCATCAGCAGTTTACATAATGTAAAAGCACAAATGAAACCTAAGAGTCAGAATTTTTTCTTTACCAAGTGCCTCTAAAAGATTTATGTCTGACAAGAGGTTGAATGTAATGGAGTAAAGAAATGTAGTCATCCTGAAGATAGTTGGATATACAGTGTACAGCCAATTAAGGTCAAAGATGGCCTTGAGCTTAGAGAATGACTTTCACTGACACCTATTTCTGAAAAGACAAGAATCATGTAATTTTGCTGAGGACCATTATATGAGTTGATTGTCACTGGTCACCAATTGATTTTCATCACACATTGTTTGTGGTGTACTTGATGTAGCTTTGGATGCTGATTTTTAAAATGCAATCTGTTTTCTTGTATTGTGTCTACTTTTCATGAGAGATTTGGCATTGGAGAAAGATAAAACTGAACTTTTAGCATCTCACCTAAAAGAAAAATATCTGCTCAAGAAGGATGCTTGTATAACTTATTTTCACATTAATGAATTGAAGAACATTTTTTGAGGTATGTGAACACCTTTTGAGATATGTTAACTAAAACTTCAGCTATCTAGGTGTTACTCTTATGGGAAAAGTCTAGGAGAGACAGATAAGAACTTTATCTATGGTATCAAGAACTGCATCTTGTTACAGAGTCTTGTGAAGATATGTCATATCTCTTTGTCTCAGATAATCCAAATGATTTCGAGGCATTTGCTCTGAATTACTTTTTGTTGCAGTTCCAAGGACTTTTAGGACTGCATGTGGAGTATTCTGGAGATAATGTGTATGGAAGACATTGAAAACTTGTTCAATATGTGATGGACTAGCTTTGGAAATTGATTGAGATCATTTCACTCTCTTGTTTTTGTGTCAGAAACAGTTTGAGCTCAGATGGAACATTCAGATAAGGGATTTGCTATTATGGATGAAAATACATTATGAAGGTTTGTTTCCTTAGGTGTGCCAATATATCATTCCCTGAGAAAGTTGGCCTGGAAAGGTTAGTCGAAATAATTACTGGGTTGGGTTTTGTTTTTAGACCCGTACATAAGCTTTGTTGTTTTAGAAATCTGATTAATTGAAGATGGAAGGTTTCAGTGACTAGTCCTTAAGCTTAAATAAACCTTCTGGCCTTGCAATTTGCTTTGCTTCATTAATCTCTGAGCATGTCAGGGTATATCATTGTGTTACCCCAGGACCTCTTCTCCAGGGGTTCCTGCAGCTTTAAAGCTGATTTAAAGTCTATAGCAGGGAAAGGATGGACTCTTTAATGTATTATGATAAAACATTGAAGGTGACTATTCCATCACAGCATAACTGCAAGCAGACAGAGTCCATTATTACTTAAAAAGTATGTATGACTGTAAATGAAATTTATGTTTCCTTTAAGTTATACCAGAACACAGTTAAGATATGACTTCCTGTATGGCAACCAAGACACATACAAAATTAAAATAAGATTTTCCAGAGTTCTCTACTCTCTCAGACCTTTCAGATCATCAGCCATTGGTGTAAAGTTTCGTCTCCTAAGTTTCATAAGGCAGTCTATATTATCCCTGTTATTGGCACAGTTTGCCTGCCACCATACATTGTCCATTGCTGTTACACTTAACTGTGCCACCCAGTTGCAGGACAGAGTGCTACTGGGGGTCAGTTATTGTAAAGGTGTCATTACCACTTCCCTATTCCTTAGTATCATCGGTGCTTCTTAGGGATCTGTCTCATCTACTGTGTTTTTTATGTTCGTCAGTTACACCTTTTCTTCAGTAGGTGACCAGTTGCCCTCATATGTTGTTAACACTGTATTTCTCCACTTCTGTCAAATCTGCTCCATCTTCTCCTGCATGATCTACCCTTTGTCTCATCATAAATGCCTCAATAAATCCAGGTTTCAACTGGATTTCTCAGCATAGGTGTTTGAACCAAGTTATGGATAATGCCTCTAATGCCAGATTTTCTTCTAAGTACTAAGTACTGTTTTAAAGCCCCTCACAAGTTTCTCATATTCTTTGGTGGTTCCATAATTCTGCCGTTCAACGCAGAAAACACTCTCAGTATCACATAAACATCAAATTTCTCTTGGAAATCCTACAATATACAAATAGCTGGGTTTCCTTCTCAAAATTGGGAGCACAGGTCAGATGCTGAGAATTTTGCTTTGTACATTTGCTTTGATTATAGAAAGAATTATTTTATTCTTGTGTAGGTCTCTTCCCTCACACATAGGAAAGTTCTGTCTTTCTATACATGCTAAAGTCCATAGTGGTCCAACTCATCAACTTTCCCATTTTGAATTTGAGTTATAAGCTGGACCACATAATTACTTTACGGACATTGGTAACTTAAGGATAAGCCATTTATTCATCTGTTTCTTTCCCTGTAACGTCAAACTGTTCTTTCTCATGTCTCTCCTCACAACCATAACCCAACCCATTATAAGACCATGGTGTTTGCATGCTGTCATGTGATTCCTTTTTTTACAATCAAAACTCTGACCCTGAGGAGGACTTTGGTTTGTGAGGAACAGAAAAAAATTGAATGTTCTGTTCTTGTTCTTAGTTTTAGAGTTATATAAAATCTATGTCCTATAATGGGTGATCTACATAGGTAATAAGTGCCAGTTTCTTATAAATATATTCTTCTTATAGTGCATACAACAGCAATATGATGACATGAAGCAGTTTTGTTTGCTTACAGAAACATTTTTATGTAAAGTGTTTGTGGTTAGGATGTTTGTGGTGTATAGATAGATTTAATAATATTAGTATCTGAACCTTAATTGTGTCAGGAAGTGGTGGAAGAAAATCAAAATGTAGTCATCATGCCATAGGTTTCCTGCGCCTCCAAAGGCCTTTCCTCATTCACTACTACTGTTTATGAGGTCTTTTAGACCTTCTCTATATTTTATTCTGGAAATGGAGAATATATCTGCTAAAGTGAATGACTTCCAAATGGTCGGAAAAATGGGTTTCAGTTGTGTGGGTAATACATGGCGGGACATGTGAGGGTCTAGCTCTCCAGTCATTATTCTGGCCACATATGTCATGTTAGAAACAATAATTAAGTATCTGATTATTCTTATAAGTTAGGAGACATATTGGAAATTGCTTTTAATAAAGTGCGAAAAAGGAAAAAAAAACCCAGTCGTTAAACATTCGTCATCTATAGTCAAAAAATTTTACTTGAAAAATGTGATTTAGTCGTGAAACAAAATAAATTCTGAGATTTGTGGGGAAAAAGAAAAAAAGTGTCAAGGTTAAAAGTGATTTAGGGTTGGAAGTTTGTAAGGTTGGTTGACATGAGCCAGACTAATATAGAAAAAAAATGTCTTTATAACGACCAACATCACTATTTCTACATTCATTCACGTACGGTTAATTACAGAAATTGAATATTTCCCCAATATCTTGATTTTTTGTGAGAGTTTTAATCATGAAATGTGAGATATAGAAGATGAGTTTGAGTAGCCCGCCAGTCTTGAGCTAGATGTATGCCCTTCCTGCCATGAGACGCCCTAATGAATATCGATTAATTTTGAGATCATTTAAATAGAGCGAACGCTAAGACCTCTACACCATCCTGATGCGGAGATAACCTAGATACGGGCAATAATAATTTGTGTCTTGTTAAGAGTATATGGGTGGGAGGTGAGTGTGGCCGAGGTCGGCTTAGCTCGTCATGGTGGTCAGTGTGGACCAATGGGAGGCTGGGGCGGCCGTGACAAGTTGTTGTCTCAGATGTTGTGCCACTAACACTCGCCTTCACACCTTCCGCACACAAAATGAATGCTCTGAGAACTGGGTGATCCCGTGGAAGTGTTCGCATTTGGTTCAGGTGTTTGGTTGCGTGATGGTGCACCTCACTTGATGAGACATGAACCTGACCCCAGAGGACCAGTGCCAAGTGGAACGTTTGCTCTCCACAATCTCTCGGGCCCAAGTTCCAGACTAGATCGGGCCCACGGTCAAGACTCTGGGAGTTGTGTAGTCAGACGATGTGATACGGGTCCAGTGTGGTTAGGTCAGTGTGTGTGCGTAGCGAGGTGACCTACCCTAGTGAGGGTAAGACTCGGGTCTGGTCAGGCGGGAGAGCAGTGTGTGTGTGTGTCTGTGTGTCTGTGTGCAGGACAAACGTTGCTCAAGGTTCATGTAGTTACCACTACCTGGACCCTCACCACTCCTGAACCCCTGTACCTACGTGGGCCTGACGACTCCTGACCCCTGCAGCTGACCACCAGTGGATGTGTCAGGTGAGTGTCAGCCCACACTACTGCCCCCGCTCCCCCCTAGTGTAGTGATGATGACCTGACCCCTGTAGCTGACCACCAGTGGATGTGTCAGGCCACACTACTGCCCCCCCTAGTGTAATGATGGTGACCTGACTTCTGTCGCTCAGCACCGGTGGATGTGTCGGGTTAGTGGAAGGCTTGTCGTGCCTCAGGACTGTTATCCTCGGTGTAGTGAAGAGGTGCCCAGTGGAGTGATCCAGGGATCTGTAATGCGTCTTGGTCTCTGTGTATGACTTACCTGAAGGTACGAACTCTCTCTTGGATATGTTCGCAGAGGACTCAAAAGGCACGAGGGAAGTAAAAATCGAGGAATGCTTCAGCTAACATGGCATCTTAAACAGGTTGTGAAGTTGGTCGGATACAGCAACCAGACAGGCTGTCGGGGCTAAGAGGGCTGCAGCTTCCAATAGCTTGGTCGACCTGTGACCGAGTCTAGCAGCCTGGGCGCAGCCTGAACCGTGAGAGTGAAGACCCCAAAAGACTCCACTTGGAGGTATCAACGAGGTATGAAATTCAGCTCAAGCAAAAGTTAAGAAATGTGGATGGGACGGAGTGAAAGAAGGCCACAGTACGATTATAATCAAGCTCAAAACAAACTACAGGATTGTGAGTGTGAGAAGGACGAAAGGAGTCGACTTCGTCCCTAACCTGTTGCCGAGTCCACCATTATAATTTTAAAAGACAAAATGTCTTTGGTGAATATCAGAATAGCTTTTGAGTATACGGATAAGGAAATACTTAGTGAGCTGTTCTTACTTTGCTTAGGTCATAACAAGATTATGCTACTCAGTTTTGTTCATCGCACCTTAAGAAGCACATGCAGCTAACAGAGGAGTTCCGAAGTAGGGCAACTAAGTTGGTACCAGAAGCAAGAGAGCTAAGTTACAGACGTACAGATTTGGTCAATGTGGAAGATAGAAGGATAAGGGATGGCATAATTACAACCTTTTAAGATAGAAGGATAAGGGATGGCATAATTACAACCTTTTAAGACAAATGTAAGACTTGGACAGTGAACATTTCTTTGAGAGATGTAGAGATAGAGTAGATAAGAGGACATACCATGAAATTAAGCAAGAAACACTGGAAAAAAGTGTAGAAGACGTTCTAAGTATACGAATAATGGATGAATGGAGTAGAATGATTTGGGACATGGTTAATGAAGAGATTTAAAAAGTTGTCTGATATTAGAGAATGTTCGATAGATGAGGCCCCACGAGTGTGAAATTCTACCCCAAACATTGAAGATAGGTAATTGTCAGTGGATGAAAGGCTTGTTATGCCCCAATACTGTCCTCACTCGGGTAGTGATGGGGTCATGACTGCCGAAGCTGAGCACCAGTGAATGTGTCAGGTGAATGAAAGGATTGTCATGCGTCACTACTGATGTGGAGCTGACTTGTAATGGAGCATCAGTGGATGTGTCAGGTAAATGGAAGGCTCGTTATACCTGAATACTGCCTTCTTTAGTGTAATATTGCAGGCCTAACCCTGTGAGTTGAGCCCCAGTGGAAATTTTGGGTGAGCGGAATGTTTTTCATACCTCAAAAATCTCCTCTGCAGTGTAGTGATGGGAACCTGACCCCTGAAGCTGAGGACCGGTGAACGAGTCAAGCGAATGAAAGGCTTATCATGCCCCATTACTGCTCTCTCTAGTGTGGTGACTCATGTAGCTGAGAGCCATCGGATGAGTGGATAGCTTGCCATGCCCTAGGACAACCCTCTTTAGTGATGCTTGTTTTTGTCCCTTTTTTTTTTGTGGTAAGGTGACTATTCTGTTAATGCAATTGGGATTTTCTTCCATAAATGCTTAAGTTTTTTGCTAAGTTAAGAAGGTTTAGTAATGGAAGAATGTCCCATTTGCTCTGTTCATACTTCTTTCGAGCAATGTCTTGCAAAACAGATGGGAGTGTATTCACTGGATTCTTGTACAGTGGAAACATTGTTGTTGAAGATACTAGCATAAGAGATCTAGGGAAGGAAATACTTGTTCACGAATCAGAAGTGGTTACATTCACTTCAGAGGAAGTAAAGTACCAACATTTCATTTAAGATTGATTTTTTATTTTACTAGAGACAGCCTTTTTTTTATTTTTCACATTTGTTGTTTTTCCACATTAGCAAGATAGCATCAGGAGCAGAGAAGCTGCATTTGGTCGTATCTATTCTCTAGCTGTCTCGTGTAATGCAATGAAACCTTGCACTCTGTCCACAACCAGACTTCATAAATCTTTCTGTGGTTTTCCCCAGTTGCTTCATATTCCCTGGGTCAGTCTCTTGACAGGACATTGTCCCCGCATATGCCATTACTCCAGTTCACTCAGGCCCTTTCATAACTTTCATCCTCCAGCATGTTCATGCCCCAACCTCTCAAAATCTTTTTTTACTCTTTCCATCTCCAATTTGGTCTCTCCTTTCTTTTCCCCTTCATAAATCTCCTATTCAACCATTCCTCATTCATATTCTTTGTATATCATAACCATTTCAGCACGTCCTCTCCAGCCTTCACAACCGCTCTATTTATTATTACACTTCTCTCTAAACCTTATATTACTTATTCCATCAAACTGTTTTATACCACATTGTTCTTTAACATTTCATATCCAACACATCCACCCTTCTCCAAATTTGAATTCTCGCCTGTGTCCCCTTTGCCTTTATACTTACAATGGCACTCTAAATATGTTATTTTGCCAATCCATATGCACCGAACCATGATCTATTGAGAATTGTAAGTAGCCAGTCGACAACACAATGATCCTCTTTCTTAAGTTTCAGCCATAGTGCCATCTATTCCAGCTATCTTGCCTCATTTAACATTACGCATGGCTTTCACTACTTCTCGCTTCACCAAACCACTTTTCATAACTTTTTCTCTGCACATGCGTCCATGACCCAAATATCCTGCATTTGCCACTCTTGCCATGAAAATATAGCCACCATGATGATATAGCCAACTGATGATATAGTCACGAGGGTAATATGATCATAGTATAGAAACTGACGGTATTGTCAGTTGTGTTGGGCATAGTTGCTGCATCTCCTCGTTGCCTCGTCACTCTCTGTTAATACTCCCCTATTTGCTGCCTTTACCAATTATATCAATTTTTTTCTTGTTTATCTCTCACTATTAACCTTGTTCCATTTGTTTTTTTGCGTATCTCACACTATTAACCTCCTTTCATTTGTTTTCTTGTTTATCTCACACTATTAACCTTCCATTTGTTTTCTTGTTTATCTCATACTATTAACCTCCATCCATTTGCTTTCTTGTTTATCTCACACTATTAACCTCCCTCCAAAACACCCCTATTCTCAGAAGTTTATTTATACTTGTTCACCCCAACAGTCATGTATATTGAAAATAGTATAGATGGATTCATAATTCTTGTAAGTCAGCCCCGCCACTCTGTTTCATTATGGGATATGCTAAAACTGGTAATGTATTCTTTACACCATAGAAATGATTTGCTTACTCGTGTCATTGTATCACATGTATCACATTTTGGCGAGATGTTTATTTTACAAAAATAGAATAAGTATTAGAGGGTTGGGCTATTAAGATTAGGGAAATTACGAGGGTGAATAACAAAACAGAAGTTGAAACACACGTAGATATCAATAGGCTGTGCTTTTATAAATCAGCAACCCATGAAAACCTCCCAAAATTTCTCGTAGCAGCTGAGATTTATCTTAATTTTCATTGTTATAGGAAGTATCCCACCAATTAGCATAAAATATAAACACTTGACAGCTGACAGTGCCACTGCCTAGTTTCCCTTGAAGTGGTCCTCGATAGCTGAACACATGGTGTTTCTGATATAAATCTTGGCTGCCCGCTTGTGGGGAGGGAGCTAGAGAATGGATTTGAATAAAAAAGGCTGTATGCTCTGTTCCTGGTACTACCTGGCTCACATGGGAATAATCAAACGAAGTTGAAAAAAATCCACTTTTTTCCTGATGTTTGTAACTCTTCTCCCACATATTTGGAAAAAAAAATTCATTCCTTGGATATCTGGACCAGTTTGATTGGTTGGAAATGTATTAGGTGGTACCACAGATAGATATTGTAGGAATGAGTTTCCTGCAGCTAAACGTGGCAGGTAAATCAGTTCCAAACTATGCCAAATAAACAGTTATACTGAAAGAGAAAAATGACCTGCGGTGAAACTATATGATGTCGGTGGACAAAAAGGAGAGCTTTCTTGTAAAGCAGCTTCTCACTGCATAGCTGTCCTTCCTTTCTCTCTTTTTGATTAGATCATAGCCTTAAAACTGTAGAAGCCTCAGAGAAGGGGTCATGGGATTTTCAATAAATGGGACAAGTAAGGAACATTGTCAAAGGAATTTTAGATAGGAACCGTTGGAAAGAATATGTTCAAGACGATTTGGAACATAAAGTGGTACAATGAAAATGGATAGAGGTGTAGGATATTATACACGTGGAAAGAATATGCCGAAGGATATTATTGTAGCTAGAGTAATGCTACATTGCAAAAGTGATGGGATCTGAATGATTAAGTTTTGAGGAGGGTGATAAAAGGTGTAAGAGGTGTTGTGTGAAGGAAAAAGATATAGTACATTTGGTCATTATCTACAGGAATGTAATGTACATTTGGCCGTTATCTACAGGAATGTAATGTACATTTGGTCATTATCTACAGGAATGTAATGTACTGTCTTGGTTTAGAATAATGGGACGTAATATGGTAAGGAAAGCCACTTAGGTATCTTTAAATTGATATAGGTGTTGTATATATGTAATTACCAATTTGTACTATAGGGGAGGGAGTTTTACCCTAGTGGGACCCCATCTCTTGAACATTCTCTCCTGTCATACAACTTGAATTTTTGTATTGTCACAATATTTTTAGTTGCTTGATGACATTGATAACATTTTAGAGAAGCTGGAATACCGAAAAATGCTGATGTAGTATAAACAAACTCTATAAAAAACCTTTGATGAGTGTGTAATATGGGAAGGTGGATACTGAGCTTCTTGACTAACAGATCACAACACAAAGGTATAAAACTTCTGCCTTTATTGTTTCTCATTTTCATATCTGACATTGATGGAAATACAAGCCATGATTCCTTATCATCCCCTGTTGACGACATTAGAATAGGTGTGAAAATTGCCTCTTAAAAAGATGGTGAGAAATTACATTTATAAATAAGTCAAGTCTTCAGGTAGATCTCTAAAAGTATCTTGGTTCTGAATGATGAAGAGTTCTAGCTACATTATACAAAGCATACAGAAAACCATCATACCTCCAAAGAACAAAGTGGAAGACCTTGGAACGATTTTAATGGTCTTACCAGCATTAAGCACGGCAGAGCAACAGCTTCTTCTTCCAAGAAGAGGGCATTGTATTTTAAAGACCTTCAAGGCAGAGCAGGAAAAGTCAGTGATGATACTTCAAGGCACCAGTAAAACAATGCTGCAGCTCTGTGCGAGCTTCCTTTCAGGACAGGCAAAGTTGCAAGATTAGGAAGCTTGCAGAGATCGTTAACAGTCTTCATAGATTCTGTCAAAGACTTGAACTAATGGGAATACAGAGTGCAGATTGTAGAGTTGTATACTTTACTTTTAGAAAATGCTGGAAGCCAGAATTCCAAGTTTACATAATTAAAAAAAAGTTCCCTATTGGCTCAACAGGCTTGGAAGACTCATCAAAATTTCTGCAAAAACCAAACAGTAAGAGACAACCCTTCAAGTATCTGGGGCACAAGACTCTCACCGTTTATCCATGAATTTTGACTAGATTTGCTATACACATAATACACAGCATTCCTTCTCTGTGAAATATGAGTGTAGTCCACACGTCAAAACAACTTGTCTCTCCCAATCATTTTGCGGGCCCCCCATCCAGAAAATGGTGCCAGGGTCTTGTAAGGTGCTGCTTTCATATGATGGCTGACTGAAACCTTATGTAAAAACAATAACTCATTCATCTGACAACCGCCAGCCATATAGTGTTCCACCTGTGACTTTTATGTTTTGCTTGTTTTCAACAATAGTTAGGTATTTTATGGACATTGTAATGTCAACCTGTGTTGGGTTATGTTTTGTACTAAAATGTGTTTTTATGGCATGGCAAGACAGGGCTGCTTAGCATCACCCTAAGATCTTGTGCTTTAATTTCTGTTCATACCTTCAAGTTGTTAGAAGCAGAGAAAAGTTTTTATCGAGGATGTAAGGCATGTATGTGTGCGTGTAAGAAGAAAGGAATGTGATTGGTTCTCAGTGAATGTAGGTTTGCAGCAGGGGTATGTGATGTCTCCATTGTTGTTTAATTTGTTTATGGATGGGGTTGGTAGGGAGGTGAATGCAAGAGTTTTGGAAAGAGGGGCAAGTATGCAGTCTGTTGTGGATGAGAGAGCTTGGGAAGTGA
>JAUUDZ010412235.1:0-15018 GCA_032361705.1 Panulirus versicolor | reverse complement strand
GTGGGTTGGGCCATTCTTTTGTCTGTTTCCTTGCACTACCTCGCTAACATGGGAGACAGCGACAAAGTATAATAAATATGAATAAATAATAACATAGGCTCAATGCACGTCAATAAAGCTACTATAACATGTAGTTTAAAATCAACAAAAAATACTTAGAGAAACAAGTATCAATGGACTAAATGTAAAAGGGCATGATTACCTAATGAAATCATAACTTATCAGCAAAGAGGAGTATCCAATGTGGGGCAAAAAGGGTAGGCCCCTTGCACAATACAACATAAAATAAACTTAATAAAGATAAACAATATATCCTTACAATCATTGTAACCCCCTTTTTGTACTTCAAAATGAAGAATAAATGTATATAAATATATATTTAATTATTTCAGTGATTAACATTAGCGCAATAACTTTGAGTCAGCACCTTCCCAAAACACTGAAATTCATTTATAATAGGAAAATTTTCTCCATTTGCAAAAACTTCATCAATTTGTTTAATCAAACATAACAGCTATCATGAGTTTTATGTTATATATATATCAAAGATTTCTTGTCATACAAAAGTGATTGGCAGTCATAATAAACGAACTTCTGTAAAAGAAAAGATCGTATTAAACTATGAAAATCTGACTAATGCAGTATCAAATAAGTCAAGTGTTAAGCTCTCTAAGATACAAAACATTTCCACATACCACTCTTGTTCGGAGCTTTCCAGTGCTATCTCAACAAAACTTGTATTCTCCAACATCTTGACCACATTCTGAATACATGCCTGCATCAGCATCCTTCTAAATCACTTCTACTACATGTGAAAGGCCCAATGATACATGTATCTTCTAAATATCTAAATTACTTCTCTGCTGCCCCTAACCTTCCTATTTGGCAAACCCACATCCCTGAAATACATTTAGACCAAACTTTTTCCGCCAGTGTATAATTTACAAAGAAACAACCTTAAAGTGCCAAATATATTCTCTGCATCTCCATATCTTCATCCTCCAATTTTTGTTTTTTTGCTGTAAAAACTAATTCTTGCTGAAATTTGTCTACATTTTCTTGTCCCCTCCTCTTGGTAATTCCTTCATTAAGGGTGTAGCTTGGACCTTTCTTCAAGCTTGAGGGCTCGCAATCAACATCCATAACTGAGGACAGATGACCCATCCTGCTCCTTACATATGTGTATGTACCGAACCACTGGCCACTCGAACTTGGTTTACTGCACGCCAAACCTACTTTCTTGCCATAATGAAAAGAGAAATGCCGAGTCTTCTTCATCATTCTTGCTTGTCTGTCTCTCTCCCACTCTGCCACTTTATTCTCCCAAACATGAACTAGTTCAGAACCCCAACCCTTAGTCTCTATGTTACCTGCCACTTTTCTGTCCGTCTGCTCCAAGTCAAAACTGTGATGCTTCATTACAGTTGTCCACTCATGTGTGAACTGCACACTTCCAAATTTCAGTGAAGAAGCAACTGATACTCGTATGTTCATGAGCTTTGGGAAACGTGCAAGAGACTTTAGAGTCCTAATGCTAACTTGGTTCTCAGACACGTCTAAGGTTTCGAGGGCCTGAAAGCCTCTAGAGTACATCTTGTGGCGAGCCAGCAACAAGCGAAACCCATCATCTGACAACTCATTTAATGAGATATTAAGCACTTTCAAGTTCTCTATATCCACTAATGCTCTCAAGATATCATTATTATTACCCAGGAGGCAACCGTGGAGATCCAAGTGAGTCAATGGGAGGCACAGGGTCATTATGGACTCACAAAATTCGCTTATCAACTGAAGGTTATGACACTGGAAAGACTGCATGAATTTTTGTCCATATGCACTGACAAACAGATGAATGATACGCTCTGTTGTCACAGACTCCTTGGTAAAATAACCATACTGGATACAATTCATAAATATCTGATGGCCAACAATCTCGGGAAAATGTTCCAAAGATTCTACCAGACTTATATTCCTTGCTACATAATCTAAACAAGTCCTGAATAGTGACCTTGGAGTCCAGAACTCTTTGCACAACCTCTGTGATGATCCATAAATGTCAGACATTTCAAAATAGTCTTAAAGGAAACAATAATTATGCCACGATTGTCCGTAAGTAATTGAATCAGCTGTATGTAAGGCGCCATTGACTACCCCGCCATCTGGTGGCCAATCGGTAAAGTAACTCACACAGAAAATGGGCTCACAGATTCAGGGTGACTCGCATAAAAAGATCAAGACATTCCATACACAATCCAAATAGGCATTAGTGGTCTGAAAACTTCCAAGCACTTGCTTCCATTTTCAAATGAGATACAAAGTTATCATATCTACTTAAAACATAACAGACGTGGCACTTACTATTCCTTCTCGCACTTTGGTTTGTTGAAAAAAGTTTCTTTGAATAATCTGTTAAATAGCTGCTAAGGGGAGCAGTTATTCTATGCTGATCTTTTCCAATGCCTTAATATCATTCTTTTTCAGATCTGTAACTAAAATGATTCCTCTTCACTGCATGTTTTCCAAATTATTATATTTTCTATAGGTTGGTAACTAAACCTCCTAAATGTCCTGTGAGGTCTTATAGGGGTTTTAAATAATGTTTGAAAGCCTTTTATAGGAAAGTACTTTCGAACAGTCCTAATACACTGTCAGAAATAGATCCAACTTTCTCTAAGTGATACCTTTAACAACACTCAGAAGCCTAACATATAAAATACACAGATCAAAACTTCCATTTCTACAGACATTAATACTGCATCGTCTCTTTTTCTCGAAAACTCTTTCCTCAAACTACATCATTGTAAAATCTGGTGAACACAGTCTTCTTTTTCTAAATCCATATTGTAGGTTCTTGAATCCTTAAAATAATCCCTTACAGTATATCTTGTCAACTGTGCTAAGATGATATAAAAAAAATACAAAGATATAGAAAGTTGTGACTGAACAAAATAGAATGTAAGATTAAGCTTTGTTATGTGAATGTTCTAATTACAGAGGTATAAGTCTGTTGAGTGTAATTGGTAAGTTGTATACAAGTGTATCAATTAATTGGGTGATGGCATGCAAAAAGTATCACACAGAGGAGAAACAATCTGGTTCAGAAGTGGTACAGGATACATGGATCAAGACTTTGCTGTGAAGATTTCGTGTGAGAAATACATTGACAAGCAGGAGAATTTGTACGTGGCATTAATGAAGCTAAAGACAGTATATGTTAAGGCTGACAGAGATGCTTTGTAGAAGGTGTTATGAATGTATTATGTAGGCAGAAAGGAGCCAGAGTATGGCATGTGTGTGGGTTGGAAAAGAGAAGGGTGAGCGGTTCCAGGTGAAGATTGATCTGTGGCTGGCATAAGTAATGTCACCATACCTGTTTGATTTGTTTATGGATGAAGAGGAGAGGGAGCTGTAAGCATTCTGTTGGGGGTGGAGAGACCTGGGAGGTGATTCAACTCCTGTTTGCTAATGACATGGCAGTGATGGAAGATTCACATGACAAACTACAGAAACTAGTTTTTGAGTTTGGGAGAGTGTGTAAAGAGAGAAAGTTGAAAGTATATGTGAATAAAAGCAAAGTTATAAAGTTTAGCAGTGGTGGGTTTGAATGGAGATAACCTGGATGAAGTAGAGCACTTTAGGTACCAGAGGAAACCATGGGAGCTGAAATGAAACATAACATGGGTGTGGGGTGCTAAGGTCTTGGGCACATTGAGGGATGTGGAAAGAGAGGTGATGTCTGTATATTTGATGGACCAGAAGTCCTGATGCTTTTCTGTGAATATGAGGCTTGAGCCATATATTAAATCTCAAAGAAGGGTGGACGCATTGGAAATTAAATGTTTTGGTTAATAGAAGTGTAATTATTGTTAAATGCTTCAAAATTCAAAGTTAGCTACTTGGAAATAATATGCATGAGAAAAATATATTAAAGAGGAAAGGAATTCTCTATAAAACTCAATAATTCAAACTCTCCATAGGCTTTAATTCCAACTCTTGTATATATATATGAAAATCCTTTTTAATGCATGAGTGCTCATCCCAATTTAACAAGGTAGCATTATTAGCAAAAGAACAATAGTCTCATTTGCACACATCATATACATGATATACTGAAACAACTATCTAACATCCACAGATGATCCCCAAAGACTATTCCATGATATACTTTGGCAATTGCACATGCCCTCGTTCAAACCACATTTTACCCTCACATACCAAATTGATCCAATCATTCTTATCACCCTCCTGAGTGTTTAAGCTACTTCACAAATGCTTTACTCTATCCCACCACCTCCCTCTCAGTCTTCATCACCCCCTTGATCCCTTCATTTCTGACTAGTAGAATCTCTGAGTCAATCTTTTCTCACTTACCATATCAATACAAGTAAGTTCAAACCATTTCAGCATACCCTAGCCAGCTTTCTCAATCAAATGCACTTATTACCAAAACTCTCTTTTACTGTTATTCCTTACATGACCCACTATCTCACACCAAACTCCTTTCAAACAGGCCCTCTGTATTCTTTTATAGTTTTCAATATTGAAGACATATCCATAGAGCTCTGTTGGGACTCCTATGCCTTCAAACATACCTATATATATGCCCTAATGGACAATGGCCTCTCCTTCTACATACTCCTTAATGCACCCGAGACATCAGCCCCC
This sequence comes from Panulirus versicolor, assembly GCA_032361705.1. Classification (NCBI taxonomy): domain Eukaryota; kingdom Metazoa; phylum Arthropoda; class Malacostraca; order Decapoda; family Palinuridae; genus Panulirus; species Panulirus versicolor. The sequence continues at coordinate 10,353 of JAUUDZ010412235.1, read as the reverse complement.
ACTCCAACTCCATGACTCACTTCAGCACCCAGAGTTCCATCTGCTACCACATTCACAGCACTCACACTTCCCCTAGGTCGTCCCTATTCAAACTCAGATAAACCATCCTTTCTCATCCCCCTGCTACATCTCAACATATATATATATATACACTTTCATGTACTAATGTGTCAATCCATTTCCTCTGAAAGATTTATGCTGGTGTACTTTGGATGCAATATAGATCCATAAGTTTAAAGATCTTTTATAAATCCTAACTGGGGTCTCTCGTATCAATTTTTGAGTCTAAAGGCATATGTAATGGTTTGAAGTACGTGCCAATCTTTTCAGTGCATTATCTTGCCATACCACTTACCTGGAGTTCATCAGGGCTCCGTCCGCACAACTCACTAAAGAAATATATATCTAAAGTCACAAGCAACAAACTTGCTTCACAATCGTGAAGTTGGTATAAGATTTACTTATTTGGTGAACACATTATTATCGAGCAATCACTTATGAACAAATGATTTCTAAAAAAAAATTCAATGCCAAATTCAGCATCACAAATCTATAATTACTATATACATCTGTGCAGGGCTCATGATATGCCTTTCCACTTTGGAGGTACCAGGAGGTTCATCTTCTGGTTTGCTTAAATGCTATTTTGTTCACATCTACTCTCAGCTTTCTCATCACTGACCTAAACTCTGGCACCAGCTTCTGGAATTTCTCTACAGCCTGCTACCTTAGCCATGTCATCTGCGCAGATATAATGAAAAGATATGCTCCTCCTTCAAACCATTACAAGTGCCTCTAGACCCAAAAATTGATATTTTAGACCCAAACATGCAATTTTAGTAGATCAACCCAAGCTTAACACAGATCCACCCCTTACTTTAAGACTTCCAATCACCTTCCTCAACATCCCCTTGATAAATAGATTAATCATCTAATATGACATCACACATTCTTGATGCACTCATTCTCTTACCCTACAACTCATATACATAATTCAGTCACCTGATAAAAACTTCTCACTAACTTCCCACTTACCCCCAGTATGTGCAGCACCTCTCAAAACAAATCTCTCCATCCGTGCTTTCTCCAAATCCAAAAATACTACATGCAATTCACTCTATTTCTCCAGGTATTTCTCACACAAATTTTTCAAACACTTGGTTCACCCATCCTCTGCATATCCTGATGCAATACTGTTGCTTCCCAGTCATATGTCTTGCACATCCCAAAACGTTCTCAGTCACCACTCTACCATGCACCTTACCAGGCATACTCAACAGACTCATACCTCTGTAATTTGAGCATTCACTATATGTACCCTTGCCTTTATAAAAGGACAATAAACATCCATTCTGTTTGCCCTCAGGCACCTCACCTTGGGCAATGCAGATGTTGAATTGTCTGTCTAACTAATCAACAACACTGTCACCCCCTTTCTTTAAAAACTCAACAGCACTCCCATCCACTCCTGCCACCTTGCAACACTTCACTTCAATTCATGCAAGTTTTTCCATATCTCCTCTATTTTCATTGACATTTACCAAAAATGCTCTCATTCTGCATGCCACCTTATCCCAGATACAACACATCCAACATCTTGTCATCTAAGCCATTCAGAAGTCTTTCAAAATACCCATTCCATCTCTTTTTCATCTCTTCTTTTCCTGTTAACACTTCCCTATCTGCTCATTTCATGATTGTTCCCATTGATTCTCTTGTTCTCCATACACTATTGATCTCTTTCAAAAATATTTTCTTATTCTCACTTAAGATCACTGTTACTCTTCACCACATCTCTTACCTGCCTACAATATCACCTATCATACTTCTTTTAATTTGTCCCTTTCCCTTGCACTCCTCCCAGTCACAAGGACTCCATCTTTGTAAATACAATCCATACACCCCTCTTTTCTCCTTCACAAGTAATTCAACTTTCTCATTCCACAATTCACAATTCTTTCTTATGCATTCACATCTCTACTTCTGCATGTCACATACTTCACTTGCACCATAAGTACTAGTTCCCTACATACCTTCTATTCCTCTTCCATTCCTTGTCTCATTTACTCTCAACTAATGCCACTCTGCACTCAATATCCCTTGGAATCTCTACACAGAGACCTCTTTAACAGCTCACTTACTTTTTTTTCATACTTGTCACTGTGGCTTTTGAACATGTGTATGGATATTGTGATAAGAAAGATGAAAGCAAAACTAGGGAAAAGGAGTGTAGCGACAGAGTGTGGTGGTGAGATATGGTGGCTAGTGATAAGGCCATTTGTGGATGATACTATCTTGTTTGCTGAGAGTTAGGAGGAGTTGCAGAAGGTTATAAGTGTGTTTCATGATGAGTGTAAGCATAAGCAATGGAAGGTAAATGCAAGTAAAAGTAATGGTGTTTGAAAGGCAACAGAGTGAGTAAAAGTAATAGTGTTTGAAAGGCAACAGAGCGGAAGTATAGATTTCACAAAGCCTTACCGAGTGAGAGAAGAAACTGTAATAAACTGTGTTATAGATATGGAGGGAGAAACACTAAAGAGGTGAGATAATTTAAGTATTTGGGAGCTATCATGGGAAAGTTTGGCATATGGAAGGAAAGATAAGGGAGAGAGCAGTAAAGGGTAGAAGAGTCACTGGGTCCCTTAACAGAATAATGGAGGGTAGAAGTGTAAGTATGGAAGTGAAGAAATGATTAAGGGACAGCATAGTCCTCCTGACAGTGACATATGCAGCCAAAACATGGACATGGGATCAGTCACAGAGGTCAAGAATCCAGGCTGTGGAAATGAGTTATCAGACAGAAGTACGTGGTATGACTAGATGAAATGAAGGAGGTAATAAAGTGTAATGGAGATCTGGTATGGCAAGGTATGCAACCAGAATGAATTTTGGAGTGGTAGAGTGAGTGAAACATAACACTTTAAGGTGGTTTGGGCATGTGGGAAGGATGCAAGATGGGGAATTTACTAGGAGAGAGTAGGATAGTACAGTTATAGGGGTTGGTGAGAGAGGATGACCATCTGTAACAGAGGAAAACAAAATGGAACAGTATCAGAGGGAGAAAATGGTGGAAGAATGCATGGAGTGGAATACACTAGGGAGGCATGTAATGGCATAGATAAACAGAGACTTTTGCTGGGGACACTCCCTTTATGGAAGTTACCAGGGGGAATGGGTGTCAAAGATATAGATAGATACACTTGATCGCCATTTCTCGTATCAGTGATGTAGAACCAAGAACAGACAACGAACAGCCACATTCACTCACATCCATTCCCAGGCAGTCATGTATAATGCACTGAAACCACAGCTCCTTATCAACAACCAGGCCCCTAAGACCTTCCCATGGTTTATCCAAGCAGCTTCACCTGCCCTGGTTTAGTCCACTGACACCAGTGGCACTTAAATGATCATTAAAAGCTCCAAAATCTAAGGTAACCACCTCAAGATATATTTCTTAATCTTCCTAATGAATATAAACTTATTTTCTTAATCTTCCTAATGAATATAAACTTATATCAAAATGCATCAGCAAAAACACTTTGCTGTGGTAAGGTATTCTCTACAAATTGCAGTAGCTTATCTTCTGTGAAGAAATTTGATTCCAAAATCAGCATTCAAATGAGAGACTTTAAGTTTAGGAATATAATACTTACCGATCTGATTCCATTGACACTGGAGACATTGACTATATTTCCCTTGGACTCAATCAAGTATGGAGTTGCCAGCATTGTCAGGTGGTAGATGGCCCTGGTAAAAATAATATAACATTTTAGTAAAACAAACTAAAAGTACACGATCAAAATAAAAAGACAATGTCTTTTCTTTCTACTCATCACAGTTTCATGGACACATTCTTCCAACTACTGTCCATTCCACTCATTGCAGTGGTACTCTGCCATAAAATGCCCAACAAGCCAAGAAAGTAGTGGAACACGGTGACAATTGGTCAATGCAGGAGTTTAGGAGAGAAGAGCAGGTATGAAATCTGTTGGAAGTGAGGCAGGTGTTGATTGCTGATGACACAGCACGGGTGGCAGGTACTAGTGAGCCTGGCAGAGCACGTAGGAGAAAGATGAGAGTAACTGTGAACAAAAGCCAGATTATTAGGTTTACTAGTGAAAAGGGAAATTATTTGGAGTGTGAGTTCGAATGGATAGAACTTATAGGAAGAGGAGTGTTTAAGATACCGGGGAGTGGACATGGTAACAAATGGAACCATTGGAGCTGAAGTGAGCCATGCAGTGAGTAAGGGGGTCAAACGTCTTGAGTACAATGACGAAAGTGTGGAAGGAGAGGTCACTGTCTTTCAAGGCAAAAATGTGTATGTTGGAAGGTACAGAAGTACTGCTGGTGTTGTATGGATGCCAGGCATGAGTCTTATACATAAATGTAGAGAATATGGTGAATGGTTTGGAAATACATGTAACATGTTTGAGGATAACATAAAGTGTAAGGTGGGCTGATCATAAGAAATGGCAGGGTAAGTGAGAGGTGTAGTTGTACGAGGAGTATCTGTGAGAGAAATGAAGAGGGCGTGCTGTTTTGGTTTAGACACATGGAGAAAATAAGTGAGAAAAGGATAACTAACAGAGTACACATATCAGGAGTGGAGGAAACTAGGAAAAGGGGAAAAACCAAGGAGGTGGAAGGATGGGGTAAGGAATGCTTTGAAGGTTCAGGACCTGAACATGCAAGAAAGTGAGAGGCTTTCAATGAGCACAGCTAACTGGAGTGATGTGATATATGGGGTATGATGTACTGTCAATGTGCTGAATTATGGCATAGTAAAGTCGCAGGAAACCGAGGAAAGGTGTGTGGGTCTGGTTGTGGATAGGGGGCTCTGGTTTTGGTGCATTGTACATGACATCTAGATAGTGGAAGTGAGCAGATGAGGCCATTTCTTCATCTGTTCCTTACACTACCTCAATGATGTGGGAAATGGCAAAAATGTGTGGAAGGAAAAGATGTAAGTGAACTTGGAATAGATGCTTGTGTGAAGAGATACTAGGAAAGATTGAGTACAGAATGGTAAAAGGTGAGAGTGAAGGAAACTAGGCGAGTGGGTGAGGAATGTGAGTTGTCTCGGGAAATAGTACTAGTATATGTAAGAGAAGCATGTGGCAAGCTGAAGATGGGAAGTGGGCAGGTAAGAAAGGGTAGCAAGTGGTGGAAAGACAAAGTTAAGCTGCCAGTGAAGGAGAAACAAGAGGCTTATGGGCATCATTTATAAGGAAGGAGTGTGAGCAAGTGAGAGATGTACAATGAAAAGTGACAGAAGGTCACAAGAAAGGTGCAGAAGCTGAAAAGAAATGCAAATGACTGTTGGAATAAGTGAGCATCAATACACCTCAGGGATAACAAAAAATTGCATTGGAAGGATAATGACAGTGTGAGGCAATCAAGAGAAAAATTGGAACATTGGTGAAAAGGGCAAATAGGAAAGTGACAACAGGCAGTGATGAGGTGAAAAGATGGAATAAGTATTTTGAAGGAATGTTAGATGTGTATGATGCTAGAGTGGCATATGTGGGGTGTTTGGGTCATGGAGGTATTCAAGTGAAAGAGTCATGACTGGTGGTTTGGAGAAGATACAGGAGGTGGTGAAAACCTTGAATAAGATGAAACTGGTAAGGCAGCAGTTGAATTTCTTCAGAAAGGGGGTGACTGTGTTATTGACAGCTTTTTTTTTTTAGGATTTTCAGAGTATGTATGGATCATGGTGAGGTCCCCGAGGATAGGCATTTCAGAAGTGAAAGTTTGTTGAGTGTACCTGACAAGTTGTGTGGGATAGTGGTGACTGAGAGGGGAGTGGCATGCATAGATCATCAGATTAGTGAAAAAAATGTGGTTTCAGGAGTGCCAGAGGACATGTGGATCAAGTGTTTGTGTTGAAGAATGTGTGCAAAAAATACTAAGAGAAACAGAGGGATTTGTATGAAAAAATACATCATTGGGTTGATGGAGATGCCTTGTGGAATATATGGTGCAATGGGAAAGCTACTAGAAGCAGTGAGAAATCTTTATCGAGTGTAAGGCATTTGTGCAAGAAGGAAGTGAGAGGTGAGTGATTCCAGGTGAAGGTGGGTCTACAGAAGGGGAGTGCTATGTCACTATGGTGGTTTAATTTGTTTACGATGGGGTAGTGGGAGCGGTAAATGCAAGGGTCTTGGTGAAAGGGAGAGAGTTTCACACTTATGCCACCCTGTCTTCTTAACCTTGTATATATTTACCATGACTACTCAGTATGTATGCACTCAGACACACACAGACACACAAAGACACACACACACACACACACACACACACACACACACACACACTGCATGCTCAAAATAAGTGTAAGTAATACCCACTTATACGGGAAACGTGACTTCCGTTATGAGAGACAGAGAACCTGCGTTTCTCTCTCTCTCACATACAAAGGTGATCGCGAGAGTCAACGCCAGCGGAAAATTACCTATGTCAGAGACATGTTCAACAGATGTACGGCTTCCAATCATCTGCTCAATATATGATCTATCCTTACCTTATATACATATCCATCCTTAAGAATTAGTTTGAGGATACAAGGTCAGTGGACGACTGGCGTAGGCTGCTGGTGGACAGAAGTTGATCAAGTTGTGTGACAGCTGAGAATGGTCAAGGGATGGGGGCCCCAATACTGCCATTTTCCCTCCCTCTGCAGTATACACAGGTCATTACACACACACACACACACACACACACACACGTCACACTATCTTTGTGTGTTTGTGTAAGCTTTCATCTATACATATTCTAAACGTTTAATTACACTTGATTCAATGAACAATTAAGGATCATTATACCTATCATTACTACAATCATCATTATCATTATTATAATAATCATCGTCATTTATCATTGTTGTTGTTGTTGTTGTTGTTGTTGTTATCATTATACAGAGACACAAATCTTGCGTTGAATGCGTCGAGACTATATGAACCGTCTCTTCTACAGATGCCCACAGCATCATTTCTACTTCACTCTCTAACCCCCATATTTCCCCTAGTCTATTTGACTGTTATTTCTCTACTCCAACCGCAAACGAATGAGCGTCTCCCATCATTCGTCGCTGCCACATATATGGCTACACTTCTCCCGGCCACAAGGAGGAGGGGAAAAAATGGAAAATCAATTTTGTGTAGCTTATGGCCGACACAGAAGATGGTCACCAGCGAAGACTACCAGGTTACACACAGATACTACTTGTACACTAGGTGATATTCTTCTCCAGTCTCCACCTTTAGCGAGGCAACGCCAGGAACACTCGTAAAAAAAAAAGGGCCTCCATTTCCTCCCATAAACTCTCTGTTGTCATGTATAATACACCGGCAACAGAGCCATACATTCGACAAATAAACTCACTTTTTCTCTTAGTATTTTTCTCACAATTTCTTGAGAATCAACACCTCCACCATACATTCTGTTCTGCTCATAAAGCCATACTGTACCTTCCTAATCTGATGATTTCCATAACACTTTACCAGGTAAACAGTCTTACAGCTCTGTCGTTCTTATATTCATACCCCCTGCGCCTTATACAAGGGCGATAAAGCATGCATTTTGCCAGCAAATCCTCTCCCACAACAAACCTAACACTGATAAAACACATTCACGCTGTGATAACTTGACAAACACTAAGCGAAAGCCTCCTAAATCATACGCTCCACCACCAGGCAGAACAACTCACCCAAAACTACACTCCCCAGACATGGAAGTGTTACACTTTCTCTTCTGCAATCACTTTGTCATTCGTCTCCCCCTCTAACATTATGAATATCGATTCAACACATCACAAATCCCATCATGTCCACAATGCCACTTCCCCGCTAAAAACAATGAGAGAGAAACATTTCAGTTACCGTGAAATATGTAATTTTTTATAAGTATCTTTGCAAGTACCATCAGTACGTGGAGGGATAATTCTATTTCAATTTGTACAAAATGTAATTCTGATGGTTCTAAATTTAGTCCCTTGCTTCCGAACTAGGATATAAATGTTTACTCATTAATTCGTTCTTGGCCTTAATGATAGCACTGTTATAATTGCATTAATTAGTGGATCATTATCTACCTAATAGAAGTGTATAATGACTTTTCGTCATTGAGAAACTCTATGCCTACCAATGATCATCTCATTAGAGCAGTAAACTTACAACAGCAATATACTACAGCGGTACACTTGCAACAGCAGTATACTACAGCAGTAAACTACAGTACCACGCTTGTAACAGCAGTTTACAGCAGCATACTACAGCAATACCCTTGCAACAGCAGTTTACAGCAGGACACAGCGATGGGACACACACACACGTTCTTCCTCGACCGTATAAACATTGTCCCTGATGGAGGCATTTCGTCCATGTGACAAACCACTCTCCCTAAACACCCAATCCTTCAGAACAATTTTAACAACCTCTAGAGCTGGATCACCTCCTACCACGTCACCTACAACCAAACCAAGACTATAGTTATATACATCAGTCTCTCTACAAGTCGTATCACTCTGGACAATCAAACTAAGCTGGAAGGAGCAGGTCAGCACCATCATCATCAGATCCTCCAGGTGTCATCGTCTCTACATTCTCCGTAGACTCAAGACACTTGGACTCCCTCCACCTGAACTCAAGACACTTGGACTCCCTCCACCTGAACTCAAGACACTTGGACTCCCTCCACCTGAACTCAAGAACATCCACACGACTTTCATTCTTCCCCCCACACACTCAACTACGCCTCCCTCCCTCCTCCTCCTCCTCCACTGCCTGGTCCTTCCACCTCTATCCACCATACAACAGAGGAGGATGCTAGCGTAGGCGGCTAACAAGAGGCGATCCACACCCTGGCTTTGCAGACCCTCTGCAGCATATCAGCTGGACCGCATCCAAGAGTCGGAGAACACGCACTTCTAAACCACCCTCGCCACAGTCATCTTCCACCGGAGATCCCTCGTCCCCCAGTCGCAGTTCGACACCACACCCTGTCTGAGCTGGGGCACACCGTGACAAGTCCAGTCCCGTCCCAACCATCGCCAAGATTCTGACAGACATTTTGTGTCTGTCTACTGTCACCTGGACAACTTGTCCCCATAATAAGTCCCACTGTTTTTCATTTATGTAATTTCTCTGTACTTTCCCAGCCCTCAACTGTAAGTCCTAACCAATAAGCCATTAATCATGAGCATTATTATAATCATAATTATAATTATCATTGTTTTATTATCATTATTATCATTATTATCATTATCACACCAGAAGAGACGGTAGGAATGTAGATCAAAAGCAGCCAAAGGCAAGAGCGGTTATCTTGAACCACAGCAGCACCACAACAGCCCCACAACAGCACCACAACAGCACCACAACAGCAGCTGCAGCAGTACACTACATTAAAAGCAGATTGGAGTGAAGGATCTCAGGGCAGCAGCACCACCACCACAACACCAGCAGCAGCAGTACCACAACAGCACAACGGCAACGACAGCAGCACCAAAACAACAACAGCAGCAGCACCACCACAGCAGGAGCAGGAGGAGCAGGAGGAGCAGGAGGAGGAGCAGTAGGAGCAGCAGCAGCGCTCCACCAAACTATAAGCATGGTTGAGTGTAGGATCTCCGGAGCCTCGGCAGGAGGAGCAGGCTCAGTCCGGCCTGCCTCAGGTGTTTAGGTGCCCCTGGGGAGTGCTGGGGGCCAGTGCCCGCCCCAGGGGGGTGCTGGGGCCAATGAAGCCTCTCTCTCCTAAACACGAGCGTTCTCGCTTCGCGTGGAGACCCGAATACCAACCCGTTCCCTCCCTCCCTCCCTCACACACTCCCTCCCTCACACAATACACCGACACTTTCTCGCCTCACACTCTCCACAGCCGTGTGTCTGTCTGTGTGTATGTGTGTGTGTGTGTGTGTGTGTGTGTGTGTGTGTGTGTTTTAGGTCATTAAGGCCGTCCGAGACTAAGCTACATCCATCAACCCGCCCCAAATTTTGCACCACCTCCGAAGGTTAAAGCTAATCCAACGACCGCATACACCATGCATGTGGTCCTCCGGGTTCCCCCACGGGAGACCATTTTATTCCACTTTAAAAACAGCGATTCTTCTCCACATCTGTCGTCTTCATACGGTGCTGGAGGGCGTGACTGGGGAGGATCCGAGTCTATGGTTCTCTTTTATCCTGTTATGTTGGATGATGATGACGTTTAGGTCTTCCTTTTGCTGGCTGTATCAAGATTTGTGTGTGTGTGTGTGTGTGAGTGTGTGTGTGTGTGTGTGTGTGTGTGTGTGTGTATGTGTGTGTGTGAAGGGGGGGGAGGGGGGACAGTGAGGAGGAGGGGAAAAGA
>JAUUDZ010412224.1:0-15018 GCA_032361705.1 Panulirus versicolor | reverse complement strand
TTATATATAAAAATTCTTCACTGCTTTTACCAGCTTTCCTCCCACACCTTCAATACATCATCTACAAAGCATCTCTTACCAACCCTATCATATGCTTGTTCCAAGTTCATAAATGCAACATACAATCCTTCTCTTCCTATATTTCTTGCACAGATTTTTTCAAAGCAAACACTTGATCCACTCCTGAAGCCATATTGTTCCTCCCTACTCTGACGTTCTCAATCACCACTCACCTTCCAAGGAATAATCAGCAAAATCATTCTGTACCTCTTTAATTGAAACATTCACTTTTGTACCCCTTGCCTTTATGCACTGGCAATACACAGGTATTCTGCCAATCCTAATGAACATGAACTTGAGCCATGCATGCAGCTAAAATCCTAACTAACTAATCAACTGCAATCTCATTCCCTTCAAGGAGATTCAACTGCAACTCTATTCACTCCAGACACTTTGCTGAACTCCACCCATCACAAGGCTTTCACAAACTTCTCTTTACACCAAACCACTTGCCATGACTCTCTCACTTCATATCTCAACCACTCCACATCTGCCACCCTATCATTAACATATTCAGCAGTCCTTCAAAATACTCACTCCATCTTGTCTTCACCTCTTCTTTGCCTCTTACAGTTTCCTTAACCACTACCATCACTGATGATTCCATATGTTCTCTTTTTTCCTCACTATTCATCTCCTCCCAGAACATTTTCTTATTCTTCCTATCCTAATACACCAAAATTTGATAAATACCATGCTCAGTTTTCTATAATGCCATTCATAATTAAATTTGTATTGGAAAAACATGTACTTCAAAGTGATAAAGAAAAACTGAAGAGAAAAACCTAGAGACAAGTTCATGAGTAGAACTAAGAGAAATGCCCCGAGACCCCTTCAATATTGTAAACCTTCATCTTAAACTCCATTCGCAAGGTAAACTCAACTGGGACTCCTTCACTATCGTGAACATTCATCTTAAATACTATTAGCAAGATAAGCTCATCTTCATTCTACTTGCTAAGTAAATCTGGGTCAGTTTTTGTTTTCATTTACATTCCTTGTTTTCACATTCATCTTCAGCTTCAATTCCCTACCCACTTTGCAGGAACATGCCCTTCTGTGAATACTGTCTTATTTGTCTGATTAAGAGTTTCACGCTATTTAAGTAAACATTCTGTCCACAAACATGCAATCTCATTATGTTACACAAAACACATGACAACACTTGAAGTCAAATAACTCATTCTTTGTACCTCTATATTTTCCTGTGGTGAGCAATGTGCTAGCCTTACCTTTTGGCAAATGGTAGGAGCAACAGATAGAAGTAGTATGTATGAACATCTGGCAAGAGAATCAGGCAGAAACATTGGATAGGAGTAACAGGTAGGAACATTAGGTGGAAGTAGTAGGATGGAGCAACAGGTGGAAGCCGACAGTAGGAACATTAGTTATGAGCCTCTAGAAACTGTGTTAGAGCTGCCCTCTGCTTCATTGGCCTGTTAAGGGTTAGGCATAAAGACTAAGAAGCAGCACCACAGATTACCAATCATGGAGAGTTTTGCTGTGGCCATCCCAATGAAGGAGTTCCAGGAAGGAATGGGCATCAGATATATAAAATGATAGATAGAAAGACAGAAAGCTTTCCAATTCCACAGTTATGATTTTTGTTGATTTTCCTAAGTAGAATTCACCATTTCTCTAATGTTAATATTTACCTAAATAACTACAGTTGCAATGTGTAAAATCTATGTAAATCTATATACTGGGAAAATAAAACTTCACAGGTTGTAATAATTTATTTGATCCACCATCAGCTCCCTCCCCCTGGCAATGTCAATACCCATACTCAAGCAAAATCTACAATTCAGCAACTGTTGGGTCCCAAACTGCCGGACTAGAGTCAATAAGATTGTGCTTACATAACTGGAGCTGTGTATCCTCTTATTTACTTGTGGCTCTGTTTGTCCCATTTTTGTTTCCATCACCAGAGAAAGAATGGGGAAGAGAGAGAAATATAATTGAATAAAAGAGAAGTGGAGACCTAGGTATCTAGAAAGAATTCCATAAAGGCAATGTTGTGGGAAGATGCAGTGTACCAGATGTATGGATGTTATATTTCTTCATCTAACAAGCACATAGAGGGAAGAGCATGAAATCTTTTTGATTAAACTTACCACAAAATAATAATCATCTTGATATGGATTATCTGAATGCAGTTGCATGGCTTGGATGTACTTCAGCCACCCTTTCTCTCTTGGAGTCATGAGTCCACAGTACTCGTCTTGTTCCCGCAGGCGATGCCATTCCTCCCATTCAGCCTCACTGTCTCGCCTAATTCGTCCAGGGTGTTGTGAGTAGTCTTCTCTAGTGTTGTTTACTCGATCATATTGGCTAGAAATTAAACAAAACACCCATGTAGAATATAAATGCAAAAGTAATTCAAATCTACAAATGATACACATAATGCTTAACAATGCACAAGTTATGGGCTTTAGTATAACAGCATGTAAAATACCTAAACTCTATTAACAGCATACAACAGGACAAAAAATCTATCATACATATAAAGAAAATATATTCTTATCTAAATATGAAAATAAATACGTCATGTTGTAATAAAGATCAGAAGCTTGCTTATGAGAGTGGGTTCAGGCAGAGTGGTGAGGACTGGTGTCAAGCACATGAAGGAACAGAATTTTCTGCCCCTTTATCAACGAATAAAACTTTAAAGTGAAATTGGAAGTATAGACTCTTGTGGGTTCTCTTGCTACTTTGGTATTATCTTGAGAAATTCATCCAAAGACTGCCTTCCATTTTGTCTGCTAATACAGGTTTTTATAACAATGAATGGCACCAGACACCAGCTTTACAACAAGGGAACTATGGTCTCTTCTAGGATCATCTTTGTTGAAAATAGCCATTGCTTCTCTAATAACCTGTTAAGCCACATACATGCATTTAGGAGTTTACTTGGCATTCAATTCAAAGTCAGACATGATAACCTCCATAACTTCAGCAGCTTGAAAGCAGAATCTTGGGACTCCAAGCAAATCTACATTTTTAACATAAAACATCATTAATCATGGTGATGTTATATGGGATTTAAGATACCTTCTGTCTACTTTCTTGAAAAAATCACCGAATTCTAAGTATTCACATAATTCTGGGGTCAATAATTGTTTAACCAGACCTCACACAAATCTACGCTGCCTTACTAAGGAGCCTTCATGTAGATACGTGATTCATGCTTCCAAACCAATGATCAAATTTCAGCTGATCTATGTAGCTGGTGTGTAATGTGTAAGGTCGTCAGTAATCCTTCAGCCATGGTATAGAGATGATGTTACTGTAGACTGCCAAGTTCAAATATCAATGAATGGTACTTGTTCCACAGTGATAAGGAGTCTAGTGATCTAGATCATACTCTACCCGACATAAAAAGAACCAAGTGTAGATCTAGACCATACTCTATCTGACACTAAAAAACCGAGTGCATCAAAACATGATATACACGAGGTGGTGACAGTTGAGACATGGCAAAACCATATTGTTTAGCACTCAGCACTACCTAAGAAATACACTTCCACTAGTTTTTATTTCTCTAGAGGAAAACCAAGATGCATCCCACTTTTCTCTGTTTTCTTGTAACATTTTTTCATTCCATAAGATATGAGATGAAACTGCTTTTCCTTTAAACTCACTCATTTATGAAAAGCATCAGTAAATCTATATACCTCCTTAGATGCTAAAAAGACAACAGAAAAAGAAACTTTCATTTCATAAGAAAGAGTCTCTTGCAAACACTTTATATTTTGTACCTATAAACAAATATGTACTTCTGTAAAATACAAACTTTTATATGAGATAGTCATAACAAGTTTCTCTGACTGTATCACTGTCACCACAGCCCCAAGTGCAAAAAAGCAAATGACAATAAAACTGATATGTTTGCAAAATAATACTGAAAATTACTTACTTTTTAGCAAGATCAAAGCCACGGTTCTGATCAAAAGGTCTCCTTTCAAAGTTTCTGCGATCCATGTTATTTCCGTTTCTACCTTGATCGTATCCATTATAATTAAAATATCTTCCATCTGTGTTATGACTATTCTGATAGTGGTAACTCTGCTGCTGTTGCTGCTGATGTTGTTGTTGCTGGTGATGGTGGTTAAAATGACTGTGATAGTTATTGTGATGGTGGTGTTGATGGTAATTAGTATAACCTTCAAGACTCTGATTATGATGCAGATGCGGTTGATGGTGCTGCAGTGAGTGTTGATTAAAAAGACTCTTATTACTGCTGCCTGGAAAGCTGTTCATAAACCGTTGTTGCTGCTGCTGCTGTTGCTGCTGCTGGATTTGATATTGCTGCATAGATCCCTGGAAACTTCCTGAAAATGAAACATAAGGAGTTACTAAAACTTGAATTTCTAGAGAGCCTTATCAATCTCACCAAATACAGAAAAGGTTTACAATTACAGACTAAATAAAAGGACATGGCACTGAAATCTTCGAGACATAAGCTTGAATTCATAAAGAAGGGCTGCACTCGTGTTTCTTTATCATAATCATGTTATTACTTCAAATTACCCATCTTGATATGCCTAACACTTATGCAACCACATACCATGCGAAGTAATTACATTCTTTGAAGGTACTGAGCAGACTCATTTTGTAACCACAATTTGTAGAATTTAGAAATGTTACAAGTCTCACACCATATTCACATACACTACTGCTCCACTGGGCTGCATTTTATCCCCTTTATTATTTACTTTATACACAAATGATTGCACTAGTAACTACAGAACCTGTTCTGTTACCAAATATACTGATGATACAGTAATTATTGGAAAAAAAAAAGGGATAAATATGAAAGTGAGCTCAAAAAGTGCATCATTCATTGTATGATCCATCATCAGGCACTGGCCTCTAAAACACTTCCAGCTCCACTTGGGAAAGTTTTCGATCAAACAATTCAAATTGAGACTTTTGTCAAAGGAGGAGCTCTCAACTCGCAACTTTTTTAGCAATATGTATTGACATGGATGAAGGCCATCATTTGCTCCTTTTCCACATAAATGTTCTATGGTCATCAAGAGGAACTGTACCTGAGCAAGTATTTGAGCTTAGAGATGAGCTCAAATAATTTTTTGAAGTTCAGGGTAAAGTGGAATCTTTTGCCTGGCTTATTGGAATCCTGCAAACACAAACTGGCCTATCCCTCAGCAACGCTAGAGGACAGGGTCCCTAGAATCAAACCTGGCTCGCATTATGTGAAATGTATCAAGAGACTGAGTACAAGGGAAATAATGATGCTGCACAACATACACTGATGCAGGACAAGATGGGCTCCTTACAAGTTACAAGGTCATAAATGAAAATTGTTTTCATTTCAGTCTGCTTACAAGGAAACATCTGGTCCCCAATTTATATAGGGGATGCATTCCTGAAAAACACGGAGAACAATGGAGGGTTGATCACATATTACCATACAATTTGATGGCATAATGGGAAATTACATTCCGGGGAAAGATTTTTCAACCTATTTGCATTCCAAAAGCTGAGTAAAATATCCTTAAACACACAGAACCATGATACAAATTATACAGTAGTACAAAAACAAATATATGGGGCAGGGGAGAATGAATATTGCCTACATGTCTCCTGTGTTTACAGAAGGCAACTAAGAAGGACAGCAGCAAGAAAAAGGCAGGATATCTTCCCCTCCTGTTTCAATTTTCAAAAGTAGGAACAGAGAAAGGAGCTAAGTGAGGATTTTTTCTCTAACATTTTGTCATCTGTCCCTGGTGCTACCTCACTTGCATGGAAAAGTACCATGTCTTATGCAGTCAAGTAAGTTTATCCACTTCAGTATGTGACATCAGTATTCAATGGGGTATACCAGCACAAGTGAAAACTTGGTGTTCCTCACAAAGTGACATTTAGCAGCTGGAATGCGATTCCAAAAGATTTTCCCATGGCATTCATATTCAAAGTCACTCCTGGGATTGCCTTATTACTAAGCATTCTTTACCTTTAATAATCAAATACAACTAACTTAAGGTCTGGTAATGCTCCAGTCCATGGGCATAACAGAAATAACCAGTAATGATTTTTTTTCAAATAACATCAAAAACATGGTAAATACAGGTTTGCAAGAGCAGATAACAAAGCTTTCCATGGGTTCTATTAGTACTTAAATGTTTACCTTGCTTTTATGGTACCCTGCATTTTCCCCATATCAGCACAGCCCTCTCCAATATCATTCAAAAGTAGTTTGCCCAAGTTCTGATCTTTAAAAGGGTTTCCATTACTTTCACGATACATATGTACCTAAATCTCCCCAATCAGCATAGCCCTCCGCACTATATAATGGATGGTAAATTTGAGGTCAACAACATTAACCCCATTATAACCAGGGTTTCAATGACCTATAGGATGACACTCCGTTATAACGGTAAATCCTGGAATGCAACACCATCATTATACGAGAGCCCCTAGTAGTAAATTCTGCCTTTGTTTTCAGACTTTTGAAACACCCTGTACATCATAAATCTGGGAAATAACATTATGTCAGGTGAAAGAACCTAGTATCAAGAGTAACAATCAAAAGAAACCTTTCCCTGCACTGCTGTAATGCTCATAACTACATCACCATTTACATTTCTAGTATTAAACATTGCATTACCTTGATTAGGGAAGGGTCTCTGAAATCGACGATTGAACTGGTTGTGGCTGTTTGGCATTCCACCATTGAAAGATCCCTGCCTCTGAAGGTTGTATTGACTGGGCTGTTGCATGTGGCTGCTCATTCCTAGCTGCTGCTGCTGCTGATGATGGGGCTTATTGGCTGTCTGACGAGCTAATTCCCTTTCCAAGTCCTCAGCTCTAAGTGCCTATTACAAGAAAGAAAAAGAAAATTCATCCATCCAGATCATGAATAACTTCTATTATCAAAGGAAGGTAGTACAAGCAGATTCTTCTTGCAACACATCTAATGTAAACTTTTCCAGACCTTAAAGATTCTAAGGGATGCAAAACTATAACAGTACTCATAATTTGCTAAAGAACATGGTGATAATGATTAAAGAAGATATTGTGTAAAAAGAGTGAAGGCTGCAACTGTAAATATGAACAAAGAAGGAAAGTAAATACAAGATACCAGATATAATTAAGGAAAAACAAATGCAGAATTCAATAACAATATAACACAATGAAGTATGAAGATCGCCTTTCTATGTCTGTTTCTGGCACTATCTCGCTAATGTGGGAAAGTGATCAAGTATGAAAAAAAATTTCATATTTACACAGATCCTTCTTTACACAGACAAATATCTTTGTTCTGCTTGCATGAGTAGTATCCTCCTGAAGCATTTAACTTTTAGTTATTAAAGAAGCAACATCGCATCAAGTTGTTTTCATCTACCCACTGCTAATCTGATCTCAGGAACCATCAAGGGAGGGAACCTAGCAAGACTATTTCTTGAATTGAGCTTAAGTTTGCCTGCATGAAGTCCCACTAGAGTGGAAAGTCACCTTCGGCAAAGCCTTAACACTGAGAGTACAGCCTCGTCAAGGAACTTCTCACTACTAAGGAGTCCACATTTCTGTGCCAATATAAGTAGTGCTACCCAGGGCTGCAGGAGCACCTAGAAAGAGGTCCTGGATGTCACAGAAAACTTTCTTAGAAAGAGGTCCTAGAGTAATTATAAATTATTTGATACTTTAAGTCTCAAGCACTCTCATTAATGGCATTTCTAAATAATGGATTAAACGTCTAAAGTACTTTGTGTGTTTATCAGATATATGTTACACTTTTATGGAAAGTAGATTGTATTATGTTTAAGGTTAAAGAGATACCTTAGGCTAAGTTCTTTGCATCTCAAATTCATAGGGAGCTTATCAGAGCTTGCAAACAGACTTTCAACTTCAGAAGATAAAAATGATCGCTTGTATTTTCTAACGAGACTTATGGAAATCAACAATTTTTATGATGATAACAGGGGCCAACAAATATGCCTACATTTCAATTTATTTCAGTGTCAATATTTTCAGATATATCTACATGCACCTCTTTACCATTCACTCTATCAAATATTTTAGCACATTCCACTTCTGTTTTTTGACAAAAAGTAATAAGATTTCAGAAAAAGTCACTTTTTCACCTGCTCATATTATGTCAACAATACTGACGTTTCTCTCACAATCAATGAAATATGATGAGCCAGAATCTGTTTTCCCAACTTCCTAAATCAATGTCCTCACAAGGTTCAAGTCCCATTTCCATGCCAAGATCATCAAGGGTCACTTTTGCACCACTTTTGAACCACTAGGGTTCTTTTCCATTCAAGATTTGAAGTATAAGAATAAATCTTCAGAAACAAAATGTTATCTCCACTCATTTCAATCATACTTTCCAATAACAATACTAATACAACTGACTTTCCAGATGACCATCCCTAAACTCTACCCAGCACAAACAAACTGGGATAGCTACCCCACGATAGACCAAAGCTTTGTAGAACCACCTGTTATGACCAAGAGCATTAAAAAATGCAATAGCTCTTTGGCTATGGTGTAGGGGAACCAGAGAGAGTGCCATGAGCTGAAAACCTCTAGCTGCAACTCCTGGACTTCTAGGATATCTCCAGTGATTCTTCCTCTATCAGAAAATAATACAATCCTTATCTGGTGGCATGACAACCACTACAGCCCTACAATTAATTTCAATGATCAGACATTTGGAAGGAGATTTCTTTTATATATTCCTCCATATCAAATTTAACAATATCTTCATCAATATTTCTGTTTTTCATTCATAGTTGGCACAAAAGAGACACATATTTCAATAATGCATAAGCCATGCAAATAACAACAAAAGTTAACATAATGATTCCTAATGCTCGGCTTAGCAAATGTCAATAGGTATATGAGTATATAATAATAAAAGATCTTTTCCCCATATCTCTTCTAGAACTCTCATGTTGCTCAACAGACAGGTTTCATATCTCTACATACTACGATGAAGGTACCAAGAAAACTGAAAAACACTAAAGCAACAATGCTTTACTTGACCATATCAACATAACAGAGCAGCAAAGATTAATATGGCTATCTATCTATATCTCAGGTGCCTGTCCCCTCTGGGAACTCCCCTAAGAGTCTCAACAACTGTAAAACTCCAATGTAACTTCTTAGCCTTTAGTGCTTCATCCTTGACAAGCTACTAGCAGAGGGCAACTCCAGTGCATTGTTTCCATAAGGCTCCTCCCTAGCATTCCTATAGAACCAATAAACTTAAATGCCCTGAAATATGATAGTACATAACACCTGTCTACCACACTCAACTGCTTTAATCTTTCTGCTTATCTATCTATATTTCTGATGTAAGTTCCCTCCAGGAACACCCATTAATGGAGTGGCCACGGAAAAAGTGTTCACTTATCCCTGCCCTTACATGCCTCCTTGCATTCATCATTCCACACATTATTCCTCCATTTCTCTCCCTCCAGTAATCTTTTGCACTTTAACTGAAGTAAATAAAACTACCTGAAAGATGACTCTTCAGTTTTTGTGACACGTCCCTTCAAAAACCTATGCTAGCGATTTTCCTTTGCTTCCTGCTGGTTGTCTCAATCCACATTTAGCTATACACAAATTTCCCCTATATCACTCTGTACAGAAAATACCTTCAAACACACAAAGATGATTTAAAACAGTTCTTACTCCAAAAATACGTAAATTCCGAAGAGCTTGGAGTATCAATATTTCTCATCTACACTCACGTTTAAATGGAGATTGATGGATGACTGAGTCCTCACATGCTGAAGCTTCATTTCCTCCTCAAGTTCAGCCACTGTCTTGACAGCTGCCAGCCCCAAAGATGGAGGGATACCAGACTGGGAGATTCCAGGAATCTGCCCTAAAATGTGTCCCACACCATTTGATGGAGAATGCTGAGTAACTGGTCGCAATTTGTCCACACCCGGGGAAGGAGTCCATATGCTATTGGACGGAGAGCCTGGCAGGTCTGGTCCCCCAAGTAAGGAAGACCCTAAATGGGAGTGACTGCCTGGAACGGACTGGTACCCGATGATACTGATGGGTGCACTTCTTTGGGTTATGTTATTGCCACCAGTGTTGTCATATCTCCCAAGGCCTAAGTTTTGGAACTCCCCAGCCAAACCTGTATCATCCTATTAACCAAGAAAAATTAGTTTGATTTCATCTTTATAGGAAAAAGCAAAGCAGTTGTATTTTCTTCCCATTATAGCATAAGTGCAAGTGCAATGAATAATCTTTTACATGAGGAAAGTAATGCATCTCTCACCTCTTGTCTCAATGCATCAGGAAAATCTTGCCGTTTACCAGTAATGCGTCCAGCTTCAGTGAGTGTCACCATTTGTTCGTGACATTCCTCCCAGTCCCCATCCACTGCCGCTGAGCCAAATGTTTCATCATTAAGTGCGTCATATTCCTCATCCTCAATGAGCCCTGCCTCTAGGGCTCCATCCTCAGGCTGTTGAGTAATAAAAGAAACAGTTCTTATCAGTCATCTAAGTCTTGTGGAAAAGATAGGCTGCAAAGGATGGAAGGAAGACACAAGTAAACGTGATGTAGGGGTAAATGAACAAAAAAAGAAATAATATATAGGAATGATATGGTAAATTCTACTTTACTTGTAGTCTTTGTACCCAAAGACTATATATTCAGAAAATTACAGAAGAAATCAGGCAAAAAGGGTGGAGATCTTGCATTCTCCTGAACATTAACAATCATGATCATTTCAAAACATTCGACTTGTATTCAATAAAATGATACAGTATATTGTATTTTTCATTTCCCATACAATTTCCTACACATTTGTCTTAGAAGATTCTATCCTTATGAATGAAATAATAATCATCAACACGTTTAAATAATACACAAGTAAACAGCTAAGTACACCAGTTGAGACAAAATCCCAAAAAACTGCACACTGACATAGCTGAAACTTATCAAAATAACACAAACTGTAGAAAATTAAAATTTCTGAAGTTGAGTTCAAATGAGTTAGGAAAAAATGTTAGATAAAAGAAAGGAATTTTAGCCAATCTGCAACAAAAATCAATTTGCTCTAATACTCTCACCACATGTCTCCCAAACACGAAAATACATATTTAAAGCCAAAATAAGAGTATTAAAAAATAATTCTCTATTATGAAAAAGAACATATAAGAATTTCAAAAAAAGCATGTAACAAGTGATAATGTCCTCATACTACCAAGGGAGACAAAAACTTTTGGTGGGAGCATACTGGTTATCAATCAGTTCATCAGGTAAGAACCTTCTGAGGTGTAGAAAAATATGTAATAGATATAATATACCATATCATTTCATTGATTATATCTTGAGCATTTCCAAACGAAGATCATCACTAACAATCAGTAGCAGGTACAACCACCTACTTCACATACTTTCTGCAATAATTCTCAGAAAATGCACAAAAAGCAATTTATGCATTTACTAAGAAATCAGCAAAGAACTGTGAACAGATAATATACATCCAGATATATTATTTTATGAATTATATGCTAAATGTTCTTAAGCAAAGGGGTGTGGGAGCTAGGTAAGAATTCTTCCCAGTACAAAACCCTTATAATAGCTTAAACATAGTATAATGTACCAGAATAACACAGTTCATATCAAAATTGCCCAATTTGTGTTCAGATACACCAAGAGAAAAATGTCTGTATTACATTATAAAGAGATTCGTAAAATTTTTTTTTTAACCTTATCTTCTCACCTGAACATGATACAACATAAACATCAAAATAGCATTGAAAAACAAGTTCTCATGAAATAAAAGATCATAGTAGAAAAATAAAAGAACCATGAAACAAGTTCACAGGCTTAACCTTTCCCAGATAGCATTAAAAGAAACTTGCAGTGGGAGTCAAAGCTCCACTAGCTGTTTTCTATTAAAAATATCTAAATAAGTAGATGGTCATTGATTCAATCATTAAATAACAACTCAAGATGAGAACTATGCACCAAAATATATGGAAAATATAATACAACACATGATCCAATAGCTGTTTTCTATTAAAAATATCTAAATAAGTAGATGGTCATTGATTCAATCATTAAATAACAACTCAAAATGAGAACTATGCACCAAAATACATGGAAAATATAATACAACACATGATTATATCGATTACAATCTAATGTTTTGAAACAAAAAATGTCAATCACACTCGGCAAGAGGTACAAACCTTTACCTATTTCACCAACAATTTTCTAATGCAGATAATCATCAATAAATGCATTGGGCAAAAACCTACTGAAAAGAACAGTGTAAAAGAATATACAAAATACAACTCACAAAATCATTCTATCAGTTATGTGATGAATGTTTGCAACTGATGGTGTGCATGAGCTAGATAAAACTTCCACCTATATGGTCGACAAAACTCAAATGTAGTCAAAAACTATCAGAATAACACAGTCTATGCCATAAAACTTGCCTGATTTGTATTCAAATGAGCTAGTAGAGCAATGATATGAAAAAAAATTTATAACTAAAAACAAAAATGGAATCACATTGTCCTAGGAGTCTCAACTGATCAATTTTAGGTCTCCAAAGTCCAAATTTGTCTAAAATCAAATCACCACTTTGATGCAACAAATTGTTAAAAAAATCTAATGTATATAATCTTACTATAAAAAGAAGTACATCACCATATATATATTCTTTTTTAACATTTCAGCCTCCATTTACATTTCACAGACAAAAATCCACATCAAGGCCGGGCCTCAATCGAAATAGAGAATTTAAGAAGTGGAAAAAGAAAAGACAGGGAAAAGTATTTATGAATTTTTGAGGATGTCAAAGACTTGTCTTTTGAAATGTGCCAGGTCATATGAACTGGGAGAGACATGAGAAGGTACAGAATTCCAAAGCTTCGAAGTGAAGGTAAAGAAGCAGGTATCAAAACGGCCCACCCTTAAGTTGCTGATGGCCACACAAAAATCATGTGACACAGCAGCTTACCCAGTAATGCATGGTCTAGCTAGAGGTAGGGGCACACAGTTCCCTATCCACAACCAGGCCCCAAAGAACTTTTCACTGTTTACCCCAGATGCTTCACATGCTCAGGTTCAGTCTACTGACAGCACATCTACACTAGTATACCACATCATTCCAATTCACTCTATCCTGTGCAAGTCTTTCTTTCTCTTGCACGTTCAGGCCCCGATCACTCAAAATATTTCTTGCTCCATCCCTCCATCTCCAATTTGGTCTCCCATTCTCCATGTTCCCTCCATTATCTATATCTCTGACACCTGTTCCAACAGGTCCTCCCTCAAAGGAGAGGCCACGACAATAGTCTCCATAACTAAAGAGCTCCAGTGCTGCTTCTTAGCCTTTAGTGCCTCACCCTTTACAGGCCAGCGGTAGAGGGCAACTCTAATGCAGTCTCACCCTTTACAGGCCAGCGGTAGAGGGCAACTCTAATGCAGTGTTTGCAGAGGGTCCTATCCAATGTTTCAACTGACTACTTCTACCTTATGCTCCTATCTACTATGCCTACTAAACGTTTCTACCTATACTCCTGCCTAAATGTTCCTACCTTCTACTTCTATCTACTGCTACTACCACTTTGCCAAAAGGCAGGGCTAGGCACATAGTACTCACTGCAGGAAAACCTACAGTTATAAGAATGTGTTGTGTGAGCTAAGTGTTGTTAAGTGTTACATATGACAAGGAGAGATTTTATGTCTGCGGACAGAATGGTAGTAGTCCATGTGAGGATGAAGCAGACAGAAAAGACAGCTGGTTCACTATATACCCATCACCAACCCTCCCAATACCCAGACAGGCAGAAATGGCAATATACCTCCCTGGTCGATGGCTGCCTACCAACTACTACCAACTTTGTTCCCTCCACTTCTGACACATATATGCTCTTTGTCAACCTTTCCTCGCTCATTCCCTCTGTATGTTTCATCTGTTCTCTCTACCACACTCTTTTATATTACACAAATCTCTCTTACCCTTTCATTACTTAATCAAACCACCTCACACCACATACTGTCCTCAAAATTTGCAACACATCCACCCTCCTCTGCACGACCCATGCCTCACATCCATATAATACTGCTGTGACTACTATTCCTTCAAACACATCCATTTTTGCCCTCCCAAAAAACTTTCTAACTACATATTCTTCCGAGCTCCCAGAACCTTCACTCCCTCAAACATCCCAAGACTCGCTTCTGCTTCCATGGTTCCAATCCCTGCCATTTTCTACTTCCAGATATCTAAAACATTTCATTTCCTCCAATTTTTCTCCATACAAACTCACACCCCAACTAACTTGTCCCTCAATCTTGCTGAACCTAATACTCTTGACTTTATTCACATTCACCTTCAACTTTTTCTTTTCACACACACTTCCAAACTCAGTCACCAACTTCAGCAGCTTCTCAATCGAATCTGCCATCAGTGCTGTACCATCAGCAAACAACTGACTCACTTCCCAGGCCCTCTCATCCCCTAAAGACTGCATACTCACCTCTCTCACCTAAACTCTCGTATTTACCACCCTCACCACCCCATTCATAAACAAACTGAATAACCATGGTGACATTACACATCCTTGCTGAAGACCAACCTTCACTTGGAACCATTCACTCACCTCTCTTCCTACTCATATAAAAGCCTTACACCCGTGATAAAAACTTCTCACTGCTTATAGCAGCTTTCCTCTCTCACTGTATTTTCTTAAGACCTTCTACAAAGTATTTCTATCAACCTGGTCATATTTCTTCTCCAGATCCATAAATGCCACAAACAAATCCATCTGTTTCTATCAATATTTCTCAAACAAATTCTTTAAAAGCAAACACTTGATCCACACATCCTCTACCACTTCTGAAACTACACTGCACCTCCCTAATCTGATGCTCTGTACATGACTTCACCCCCTCAATCAATCCCCTCCCAAATAACTTACCCAGGTATACTAA
>JAUUDZ010412202.1:0-15020 GCA_032361705.1 Panulirus versicolor | reverse complement strand
AAGATTTTATATATATATATATATATATATATATATATATATATGATCCAGCCAGCAAGGAGACACGACCACACCCACAGACAGTAAACGAGAGAGTACTTACAGACGGCCGCAGTGGTACGGCCACAGGACCACAGCAGAGGAGGCAGAGGGCCACACGAGCACTGGCAACGGGCCACTGCTCCACAGGCAGAGGAGCAGGGCAGCAGAAGACCCGACAGCAGCGGCAGGCCACGAGCACGGTAGGAGTGGCCAGCGGCAAGTGGTGTAGAGAGGCGGGCCACCACCACCCGAGACAACCAACCCATCCCTCACCACACTCCTCACAAGGTGTAAAGGCCGGCCTCGTATACTTTTATCGAGGTGCCTCACACCTCATCAATATCCATGACATCACGGCTACTACGTCATCAAGTGATCCGTCAGGCTTGTGTACCTACCTTAGGATTTATGGTCGCCTTGCTTGTTATCTGGCACATAACGTCCCCTGGTAACACGCCTCACAACTTCCTGTCTTACTTCCTAAGTAACATATCTGTTAACACAGGTCACACCATATGTAACATACGTAATATCACATTTAACACACGTTACAATAGAGGTAACACAGGTTACAACAGTTAACACCACATACAATAGTCAACACGTCACAACACAGCTAACCCAGATAACAAAACATTTAACACAGGTTACAACACAGTTAACACAGGTCGTAACACAATTAACACGGGTTTAACCACAAATGGCACAGATTAAAACACTTAACACAAGTTATGACACAATTAATACGTCACAACACATTTAACACAGGTTTAACCATAAATAACACGTTACAACACATTTAACAGGTTATAACACAGTTAACACAGGTCACAACACAGTTAACATAGGTATGACCACAAATAACACAGGTTGCAACACTTAACACAAGTCGTAACACAGTTATCACAGGTTTAACCATAAATAACATAGGTCACAACACAGTTAACACAGGTCACAACACAGTTAACATAGATATAACCACAAATAACACAGGTTGCAACACTTAACACAGGTTGCAACACTTAACACAGATCACAACACAGTTAACACAGGTCAAAACACAGTTAACACAGGTCACAACACAGATAACACAGGTCACAACACAGTTAACACAGGTCACAACGCCAGTTCGATAGTGGCAACAGCTCTCGGTTCAGACCATAAGGACACTTCCCCTTCAACTGTTCCTCCCCACTCAACAATATTACCTCCCAAACCCTCCCCATGACTAGTTCCACAATCCCTCCCACCTTTAAACACTTCCACGACAACCTAATATTTCCATGAACATTTGATCTCATAAAAGATTCCATCCCTGAACACTCCCACCCCTGAACACTCCCACCCCTGAACACTCCCACCCCTGAACACTCCCATCCCTGAACACTACCATCCCTGAACACTCCCATCCCGGAACACTCCCATCCCGGAACACTCCCATCACTGAACACTCCCATCCCTGAACACTCCCACCCCTGAACACTCCCACCCCTGAACACTCCCATCACTGAACACTCCCATCACTGAACACTACCATCCCTGAACACTCCCACCCTTGAACACTCCCACCCTTGAACACTTCCACCCCTGAACACTCCCATCTCGGAACACTCCCACCCCTGAACACTCCCATCCCTGAACACTCCCATCCCGGAACACTACCATCCCTGAACACTCCCACCCTTGAACACTCCCACCCCTGAACACTCCCATCCCGGAACACTCCCACCCCTGAACACTACCACCCCTGAACACTACGATCCCTGAACACCCATCCTTGAACACTCCCATCCCTGAACACTCCCATCCCTGAACACTCCCACCCTTGAACACTACCACCCCTGAACACTCCCATCTCGGAACACTCCCACCCCTGAACACTCCCACCACTGAACACTCCCACCAATGAACACTAACATCCCGGAGCACTACCATCCCTGATAATCTCTATCCCTGAACACTTCAACTTCTTTCCTCTTCTATCCTTAATTAGTGCCTCTTCCAACCAAAGTCACTCCCGACCCTGAACACTTCCTCCTCTGATCATTTCTTCGTCTGAACACATCCACATCTGAACACTTGCCTAAGTAAACATATTTCCACTAAATATCTTCTCAGAAGACCTCCTTCCTCTCCAAGCACCTCCTCCTCCTCCTACACGCTTCCTCTAACAGAACACTTACTCTCTCTCTCTCTCTCTCTCTCTCTCTCTCTCTCGAACACTTGGTCTTCCGAACACTTCCTCCCTTCCTGAGATGCGAACCCAAATTTGTGACACATACCTTGCCTTTATGAGCAAAACAAGAACATATCTTTACACTAACGCCACGGGTGCTAACCTCCACCATCAAGAACGACCATCCATCAAGTGCGTTATCAGAGGAGCCTCATATCACAGCAATAACAGAATCCTCGACGAACACTTAAATAATGACACATGAGCCGATTAGCCATACTAGTGAACGAGAAGCTAAATGTAAGAGGGTTAGGTACCACTGATATCAATATCCATGACGCACTGTATAATGAATCAATAGTAAACAAGACGTCCCAAATCATGTACGTACCAGAGTTGTGTACAGACCTCCAAAAAAGAAAGTGTATAAAACAATATGACTCATTATGAAGAAATCAAATCTCTAATATGTGACAGAGGAGAAATTATTGTGGACCTTAAGAACGGCAGCGTTACCAGTGATGGGTTGATGATAATGATCATACGGGGAAGAGGCCGACTTAAATGAAGATCGCTTCTTAAATCATATGATCGACCCAGCGAGAGGTAATTTCTCTAATAGTGATGTTCATAAAGAGATATCTAATTAGCGTCATTAAGGTCGGTGAAAATCTATAGAGCTATCAAAACCTACTTCACTGATAACAACAATTTCCACTCCAACGGCCTAAACATGATACCAAATTTTACATTGAAAAACTTGAATAAAGAATGCACAAGTGGATTAAAAATTTATACATGGCTATATTGAGCGAGATGAAGAGTAACTTGAACATTATAATACTTTCTAAGAACAGAGACGTGTGACCTCCGAGACCACACGTCACCAGCACCACCAGCCTGCCAGACCACACGTCACCAGCACCACCAGCCCCCTAGGCTACGTGTAAGCAGCCTGCTATACCACATGTCACCAGTAGCACCAACCGCCTAGGTTAGCTGTCGGCAGCATCATGTTGTGGTGCTTCAGGTGGGTCCAGCAGTTCAGGGTGCCACACTTGTACATGTGGCAGCCAGTTAACACCAGCGTCATACCTTCCTCACCTTCTCAGCCACACTAGCAAAGTTATCACCCTCTAACCTTCTCCACACATTACACCATGATTTCCACACCTCCAGTGTTGAAGGCCACTCTGTAAACCCTGACAAGTGTTCCCTAGTCTTCTCAACACATTACAATCATCTACAAGAGCAACCTTCGTAGATCAAAGAACCAGACTCGTCCTTTTAAACAGTATCAGTTAACAACACACACACACAATCACACCGCATATCCAGCTCCCCCGAACAAAAATGTGAAACAAAAGTTAAGAATGCTGGTGAGAGGGTCGGCCTCAACAAAGTTAATAATACATTTGTCAATATAGAGGGAGGCACAAGATGACTGTCAACTCACTAAACGTACATTATGAGGCAAGGCCTGAGATAGAACAGGGAGAACACATGTCACTCAAGGTACAAGGCAAGTTCCACCCCACCGTACAGCGCACATTACATTAGATATGGACAGTCACAAGGAATGGTTAGTGACAGAGTCCACATGCAGGAAGTCAGTCATACAGGCATCAGTGAAAACAGTCACCCAGAACACTGTACCAATGAGAGGTAGTGGCGAGTCCTTGGTGACCCAACAAGGTCTGCATCTCATCAACACGGAGCCTTGTACACCACCGCTGATGATGATGTTTTCATCTGGGTTGGACCCGTGAGGTGGTGAGTGGCTGAATGGAATGGTAGTCTAATCTTAATGGTCTACAATGATGAGTGTTGAGCCAGCACGGGTGGAACGACGAACTCACCTACATCGCAAGAGTACGTGAACGTAAGTAAACTATGGCAGCAAGAGAAGCAGAGAGTGTGGAGTGGTGGCTCACCAGTTGACGAGGAGGAAGATGGTCGGCCACTAGCGAGACTGAGACAGCAGCAGCAGGGCTCCTGCCTCCTCACCACACACGCCCGGGAGCTCACTCAACACTGCCGAGATCAATGCTGGCCCATGTGTCCACCCGCCACTATATAAACCCAACAACTCCCCCAACTTCAAAAATACAAACATTTTCAAAAAGCAGAAAACCCACATTTTTAAGGCAGTCTTGATAACTATGATATCTGGTACAACCTACGCGACACATCAAACGGGGTACAAGCAAAACAAGGGTAACAGTCACCGTTATCTTTCATGAGATTTTGCTTTAATACCCACACACTAAGCAGGGGTGGCTCTCCACGTCACAGCCAACTCTGCAGAGCCCATTCAACCAAGGAGCATGGGTCAGGTCCACACCACTTGGTAACACCAGGTTCAGGAGGCATCACTTGTGTACACACATCGGCTCACCACCGGCACCTGACCACCAATACTGGCCTACACAAAATGAGGGATGTAGCTATTACCAGCTCACGCCAACAAGCGAGGCGTCCACCTCCCACCATTCTGGGAACCTGAACCAACCCATGGCTGGCTGTACCCTCAGCAAGTGTGGTGGCTGAGCCCATGGCCACCACCCACCCACCAGGCTCATCTTCCGCACAAACAACCTGGACACAGCAGGGAAGATGTACCATGATCACCTGACCTTTCACATGACCCGAGGACATACTATCAAAACCCAGGGGTCGTACCCTCCTGCTCAAGGCCTTAAAGTTACCTTTAAGGCCTTGAGCAGGAGGGAGGCAGCTGACTGATGACACAAGGTAGGAGGCAGCTGACTGATGAAACATGACAGAAAACTTTCGACGTGTGTTACATAATGTGGCATAACAGTGAAGAGCAGCAACAAGTGACGCTCCTCCACCTGACTGAGGAAAGATGTATCAACTGTACCACCAGAGCTCTGGCCAGCGCCTCCGACGCACCAGCAGGTGGAAGGATTACACCAACATCTGCAACACCAGAAAAAAAAAAACAGCAATGACCAGGCAGTGCAGCATTAAGATATGCAAAAACCACAGCAGCAGCAGCAGCATGAAAAACAGCACAGCATCAGCAGCAGTCGCAGTAACAGCATGACAATCAACAGCAGTAGCAGCACCACCAAATGCAACTACTGCAACAGCAAAACTGAAGCAGCAAAAGAAACTGAAAAGCAAGTAACAAGGGTAAGCTTACAACAGCGGCAGCATCATAACTCAGGCGAGGAGGGTTATAACAGCATCCACACTCACGCTGCAGCACCATCAAATTCAAGCTCGGACGGCGGTAACAACACCCAAGCTCCTGCAGGACAGTTGTAGCAACAGGAGCACCTACATACATGCAATGTCAGCAGGAAAACAACCCCAAGACTACTGCACGGAGAGCTGCTCAGTATCTACGTGTGCGAACAGAACTGTGGCAGCAGCAACAAAAGCAGCCTCCCGACTCATGTGAGGACAGCTGAAGCAAGAACAGCTGCTACAACAATTGCACCTACTCATGCAAGGACAGCAGCAGCATCTACACTCATGCAAGGACAGCTGCAGTAACAACCACCTGGATCAGACACTAAAGTAGCCAGTGTACAACAACGATTTACGAGAACATGGCACCAGTAACTACTTGTAACAGATGCAACAACATCAGTAACACAAGCAGCACGAGACACAATAACAGGCTCAGCATCACCGGGTACAACATACAAACAACACTTACATACGTAAGCATAATCATCTGGGGGAATTATAGTTGTGGTAGGAAGAACGATCGTAGTAGGAACAACAGTAGAAGCAGTTGTATGGCAAGTCTAACAGTGTATGTAGCTAGAAGCAGCAGTTATAGAAGATACATTTCATTTACCAAAGGCAAGTCAAGCAGCTGTAGCAGCAACAGCTTCAGCAACACCAGTAGTGGCACTTGCAAGAACAGCAGCACCACATGCAACAACCCATTTGTAACAGCAAAACCTTCAGCAACATGGGTAGTTGTACCAGCAATATCAGCAGCACAACATACTGGCATTGCAACCACATATGTGATCACAGCAGCAACACTTACATCAACAGCTGCAGCACTAACGCCAAAATCTGCAACAGCAACAGCAGTCGTCTGAACACAGGAACAGAGATGCAGAAGCAACAGGAGCAGCAGCAGCATCAGATAGAGCAGCAGGAGAATCAGGGGGGTAAGAGGAGCGACCAGAAGGGAGTCCCGGAGGCTGGCTGTGGCGTAACGATTTCCAGGCCATTTCCTGCACCGAGCCCCTGGCTACGCTGCCTGCCTGCCTGGCTGGCTGGCTGGCTCCCCCACACGCCACACTGCCTGACCAACATGGCGGATAATGTGCCACAACCCACGGCTCTCTCTAATGCCCTCTCACCTCTCACAGATACAGCCACAGCCTCAAGCCTCCACTCTCACCTTACATGTGACACTCACCACCTCCACCTCTTGTTGAGCACCAGGGTACAACCCTCGAGCACCGCGGTACAACCCTCGAGCACCGCGGTACAACTCTCGAGCCCCCGTGGTACAACCCTCCAGCACCGCAGTACAACCCTCCAGCACCGAGGTACAACCCTCCAGCACCGTGCTACAACCCTCGAGCCCCCGGGTACAACCCTCGAGCACCGCGGTACAACCCTCGAGCCCCCGCGGCACAACCCTCCAGCCCCGTGGTACAACTCTCGAACCCCCGTGGTACAACCCTCGAGCACCGCGGTACGACCCCTGGGGATCACAGTCTGTCCTTTGAAGAGAACCTTGGGTCCGTACCCAATACGACCACAGTTCAGGAGACGACTACATCGTCCTCCTACCCCTAAAATGTTGATAACGTAGAATGAGTTATATAAATACAAGGGTACGTCAAGCTGTAGATACGTGGTCAACTAGCCTGTGGCATCTCCTTGTGAAGTGAACTTGACAATAATTAACCCATGTTGTAATTCCTGGACCATCATGATGTGGTGACCTCCATACATGACAGCATACCACTCAGACGTGCTGCTCAGCCATACACTGGCGTCCTGCAGCCACGTGAGCACACCACTGTTCTCGTGAGCTGTACGCATGTATCCCCGACCCCAGTGCTCACAACCAACCCACTGTATGTGTCTTCCTGTAGCAGTGTGACTCTCTGTAACTGTTTTATTGTGTCAGTGTGACTCAATATAACTGTCGTCACTCGCTACAACTGTCTTACTGTGTCAAGTGTGACTACTGTCACTGTCTTTTAAACAGTGTGACACTGTGTTAGTATGACTGTGTGTGAGTGTCACACTGGACACCACGAGCGTCAGTAAGCAGAGAGCAGTATAAGCAAGCATGATAACAAGAAACAAGGAAACACAACAGGACCAACACGAATCACTGCTCAGCCAGCCAAACATCTCCCAAAAGATCAAACGATTTATACAACTTGTTAAACAGCGAATCCCCACGTTACACATGGCTGAGTTTACCATCACACCATTTACAACATACCCAAGCATTCTCTTCCACGACACACACACACACACACACACTTGTAATGCTGCCTTTTTAATTTGTAAAGTCATGCCAAGCACCAGTGCCAAGGGAACGAACATGCTCTGAGATCGTGGACTCTGCTGTGTGTAATACTTTTCATCAGTCGAAAACTGATTCACAGAGACCCTCCCACTACAGGAGGAAGCTGACCTAACCTAACCAGACTCTACAAAAGCCCTAAATAGATGTGCGTGATCACGGGGTCATAACGACCAAGATGTATAACATGGAAGTACTTTGTAAATAGGGAAGGATGGATCACAAGCTCCCTGAGAAGCAGATCAAAACTCGCCATCACCATCCAGACAATCAATACCTGGTGCCTCCACGGGACGAAACTGTTTTCCAACCCACTGTTATCTTCTTGATTTCGAACCATCCACTTCACGAGACCAGGCATTAAGTGAGAAGTATTAAGAGACATACAGAAATATGCAGAACAAAAGGAAAACAATTTCAGAATTTTGGAGGTAGCAAAACCCCCTCCATTTGATAATAAAGGCGACGGGTCGTGGTGGTCAGGAGAGATATGAGAAGGTAAAGTTTCAGAGGTTGTCCGGGGGAGAGAAAGACACGGAAATCATGGCGGCCCACACCTCAAGCTGCCGACCTGCACACAGTAATCTAGCGACGCGCCGGTCTGTGGTCGACGTCATGGCGGGAGTACATAAGCAGCCATGTGTTAGCAGGGGAGATAAGAGTAACATGTAGGGAGGAAGATTCCCTTCGCATATATAACGTGGAAGTGAGCACATACCACAGCTTATCATCATCGCCTGCAGATGACAAGGAAATACGTCAGGAAATCTACGCTCTACACCACACCACCACACTACAGTACACTGGACGTGGACCAAGCACCGTTATGTCAACATTAACAGAAACGTTCTACTTAACGGGGGGAAAGTCAGAATCACTTTGTTATGGAAGGAAGCGAAGGAGGACGTGAGAGCAAGCGCAGACATAACGAACACAAACCACCACCACCACCATCACCACCATCATCATCATATCACGGAAGAGAAGCCCACAGATTTACCTTCCGCCAGCAACCGCTACATAATGATGATGATAGGCCGCAGTCTAGCCACTTTCATGATGACCCAGGAAACACAGAGGGACGCCCATCCTCAATGCATTCACTTGGGCTCCCCTGAGGAGAATACTGTTGTGTGTAAACATCATCCTTCATGACGGGCGAGTCGGAACATCATTCACAACCAGCGGCGTCTGTCACACCCCAACCTGCTGACAATGACTACATCATGAGGCCTATGTTCTAGAGGGCAGAAGCGGTAGATGCATCATGGTTTCCACATGTACAGTCCCGGCAGGCATGACTGGCAATCTGGGATAGAAAATCATTCCCTCCCGGCATGACACATGGAACACTACATGTCGCCATTAAAATTATTAAGGCCAAATGTACCAACTACCTAATTTGTAGAAGGTACACACACACACACACACACACACCTACGTCCCAGGCTTCGACCGACCTGACGTGTAGGATGACTATTTAAGTGGTCCTGGAAGACAGTTTTACACTCGTGTTGCCTCGTCTCTTTATCTTGTATATATGTACCATATCTTTACTCCTACACACAAACACACACACACACACACACACACACACAAGCCTCATCCACACACCCATTTATCGCGCAGCCCCGAAGGGAGGATGAACACGATGGTTGAGTGTACGCAGACTGCCGCGCTCAGGATTGGAACCTATGAGGATCCGGCCCCGGGATGGCCCGTGTTGACACAAGGTTTGTCACGCTCACCGCCACACGACGAAAGGCAGAGTGTGTGTGTGTGTGTGTGTGTGTGTGTGTGTGTGTGTGTGTTGTGTTTACTATGTGTGTTCTAGGTATTTGTGCCATGTCTTTTCAATGAGAACACACACACACACACACACACACACACACATGCTTCAGCCAGGTATCCACCTATCGAGCAACCATGAAGGGAAGATGCATTGCTAGGACTGGCGGTGGGCCGACCCAACCTCGGGCGACCCCATGATGAGCCATGGTGTATGCGCGCGTTTTTCTATGTGTGTGTGTGTGTGTGTCTGACTATGCATGAGCCATATACGAGAACGCTAATCCTTTCTTTTATGTTCGTATGACAAAAAGTCACAAAGAATTGTCCAAGGTTTTAAGCTTTATACCATACCAAGCTTTAGAAAGAGGTGTCAGGTAAAACAATTGAGAGTACAAAAGACTTGCTCCCTTCATTGTCATGAATATTTCTAACTGAAGATTACCCAAACAACCAAATATGTGACTGAATGAACTGCTCCCCCACACGTTACCATCATCTGGAGATGACCCATGATGGTGAGATGTGGTGGAGCGGCGGTGGTGGGCACGGAGCAAGTGGTGTCTGGGCCTGTAACACGTGCCCACAACTTGTCCTTCCTAACATCAAGATAGGCACTAAACAGCACAGTTATCACACGACCATCACCGCCACAAACTCCCATCATACGATTACAGTGGGTCGCTTCCTGCCGTGATCACTCTCCACAATTGCACTTCCCTCGTCTTGGCCGATAAGTTATTGACTACACTTTTATGCACAAGTCATTCCCACATCTGAAATAACAAGAAGTTCTTCATCGTGAACGTCAACTTCTTCCACTGGCACAACTGTGAGTCGTACAAAACTCGAAACACACAAATGAACCCGACACCACCCTGCCCAACCCGAGGGGAGGGTACCCGTGTCAACCTACATGACATTGTAGATTTTGCCATTTGTCCTTCCCAGGCATCGCCCCCCACCACTAGCCTCACCTCACACCACACCTACGTAAAAATCAGTCTGCTTGGCCAGTGTTTTGTTTGGCGGTGTCTATGACCCCACGCACCTCTGTAAGGCTCCTCTGTTATAAGTCTGGTGATCTAAGCTCAGCCCGGCTCCTGGCCCCTCTCTAAACCTAGAAGCACCATTTTTATACAGAGAACAACAGCAAACAATAGATAATCCTCCTAACATCATCTCCGTCAGTAACCCTGGCTTACGTTACGTTAACCAAGACTTAAAAATATGCCCTCCTTCCCATGTTATCTTCCGCCGGCCCTCGTACCACTCCCCTTACTGTGTCGCCTGGCTCTCCCTTGCTTCGTCTGACCCACCCTAGATGGGATTTACCCGTGCCCTGCCCTGCCCTGCCTTACCAACCTCACCTCACCTCTCATCAGTAACATGTTCCACACTTTAAGTACGACCATCACAAAATGCCACTTTCCGGAACTTACAGCAAATACTGCTTACTGCTGGCAACAATGTGCTGATGCTGCTGGCCAACAGCTGGTACTTGCTCTCAAAATCAACAAACATGGCGAGAGCCAACCAGGCTGGTGTGATGTGTAGCAGCAAACATGTTCTCCTGGTCCTAAGTAGACACATCCCGGCGAAGACCTCTGCAGTGGAGACGTCTCACACATGAGGCGTTAACGTAGCTACCATGCAGGTACACAGCACATCACTGGCGTATCTACCGTCGTGACTGTAACTCATCCGGTAGTGTACGACTCAAACATCACATTACCCTTGATAACAGACGTAACGGTCTGTCACACACTCCTGACTGACACACACACAGTAAAACATGAGATATGCTCCTGACAGACACGCACACAGTATAACATGAGATAGGCTATCAAGTTGACCAATATATTTAATGTAAGAAGTTCAGTATTACGCTCACACAGCAATATATCCTTACTTCACAGCACACTTCCTATGTACCCTAAGCTGGCTTTGGGAGCTATTGTCTACCCCCGCAACTTAACAGAGAATAAGCATCACAGGTGAGACACCTGGTCTACCAGGCTGTTGGTTGCTGTATATCCTGTGCAACATAGTGGATCCGGTGCAAGATGCAGAGAACTGTCCCGTTCCAACTGGAAGAAGTTCAAAGTTCCATCCATAATCATCCTTATAATCGCCACTAGCAGGCTGAACAGACGTGGGCCTCTGCCATAAACGTTATTTTCCCTAGTGCCACCAGCAATCAGTGGATTGATTCATTTTACGCACACTACCCGTCTGCCAGTCTAACAGGAAAGGTACTTTAATATGCAGGTTACGGAATAGGCCCTCTACAGATTTTCCAGTATACATTATGACGTACATTACGCCACTGGACTCTAACGAGCAGTTCTAATCTTTTCAACTTAGCAGTAATTCATATGGTTTAGTGACGCGATGAAGAACCTTAGCACGTTTTCCAGGTCGGCAATTTCTCTGGCCCCGTTTGGCGAGGTCAAAACACAGCAATAGTCCAGCAGACAACAAATAAAAGCTCTGAACGGTCATTCTGGTCTTGTTTTGAAAGTTCTCACTACCCAGCCCAGCCTATTATCGTCAGGTTCATCCCAACGTAGTCGACAGGTTACTCCTCATTTTCTCTACAGGTACCGTCATCCAAACTCACCATTCCTGTCTCTGCCAGGCATCGTTCTCTTCCGATTATCGGTTCTTTCTCTCTTCTATTCACTAAGTGACTTACTTTCTTCTTTCTTTCCGAAGTGGGGAAGTTGCCACTGATGCAAGACCGGCAGCATGCACACACTAGCTAGCTAGCTAGACTCGCACACACGAGGCAGGCACACTGGCACGCGGGGCTCCATTTTGCAAACCGATACAGAGACGATTTTCAGTTTACAAGGCGGAAATTAGAGATAACCAGGTCACTGACGGGAGGCAGCGGAGGCCACAGCTATCACATGTGCCTGGAGGGAATCCCTGCCCGTTACGGGACGCCTCTGTCTGGCTACAGCCTGAGTGTTAGTATGAACGGATGATTGGAAGACACGGGAGACGAATGATGGGCACATGTGAACAACATGATTGAGGAACATGAATCAGGAGAAAAGCTACACTTCACACAAGAATAATATCAGCTGAAGAAAAACGAAGGGTAAACCAAGAGTCAGGCCGCTGCTGCCTCAGTACTGTCACAGCACCTACTGCTGCCTCATCACCTCCACAGCATAGTGGTCACCTGGCCTTACCCATCATGACTGACACGGTGTTGACACGATGACCTCCAGCCATGAGGAAGAGTTATCACTTTGATCATCATCAGTGTAACACAGTTCGAGGCAAGTCTCAGTCGACCGAGGATTAGCCGTAATGTGCCGACAAACTGGATGGAGAGGAGACCTGCCATTTCAATACATGATAATTGCAACTACAATATGAACGGAAAAATATACTTCCGAAATGTCAGTCAGATGTGAATTTTATAATAAAGGAAGAAACAAAAGTATTTTAGACAATCAAGTTAATGTAAACAGTCCGATGCGCTTTAAAAAATCAAACAATATAACCCTTTCTAAAATTTTAAGTTCTTAAATATCTTTTTCATTAAAAAAAAAGAATATCAATAAAATCAATCTTCATTTACATTTTGTTGGTCAACAAAATCTATACAGTACGTTTCCAGATGATGAGGAAAACTCTGCACTTACTGATGTTGAGATCCAACCATCACAAGTTTCCCTGGTCAGCACCGTCTTTAGGTGGGTTAATGGGTAGACAGAGGGAGGAGGGATGGCAGCCCCGGGACGGGTGGACATCATCCCTCACGGTCAGCTACCAGGTGAAGCTAAATTAACCTTCGCAGGTCTTCAAACCCCAGCAACTGTCAACACAGTATGACCAATCCTCAGTCAAGTCTCAATATAGAGATTCACGTCTATAAGGAACGTCATACGTCACACCTGTGGTCTTTATCTTGCCGAGTTTGTTGTTGTTTGGGGCTTCCAAGTCCAATCCAACTGCCAGTTACGGTAAAATAATCTTCGATGACCTAAAACCACAGGAGCAATGAGTTGAATGAATGAAGAGAAGCTGACATAATTCTAAGCTTCAGAGGCAAAACATTCGATTTTGAGTACAAAGAAATTAATCCTCAATCTGTACAACCTACTGGTGCCTCGCCACCATGAACCTGGTGTTCAGTTTAGGTCAACCAACTGGAGAAAAGACAAAGACTGGAGGGTGCAGCGCCGGGCTGTCAAGATGATTCCCGGACTGAGGGGGAAAATGTACATGGGCCATCTAGAAGACCTAAACTTATCAAACTAAGAAAAAAAAATTGGCTGATCTCACAAAGGCATTGCAAATTCTAGGCTTTACCAGTCTTGATGTAAGCATCAACTAAGGTCAGGAATGGATACAAACTCGTAAGTTTTACTTCGAATCCGGAAAAGGCCTTTTTCTTCAACAGAACTGTTAACAAATGTATGATTCACCAATATTACAAGATGAAAGTAACACACTTGATACGCTACAATAAGAATAAAAACAACAGTTATCTAGTCCACGACTTCCCTTGTTTTCGCCTAAACAGATACAAAGTTTCCTAGTATTTTTCTTCTGTTCCTGATCTTCTCTATTACCAGATACGACCTCGAAGGGATCCAGTGGTCTGTTGGTGTTTGCTTTTCTTTACATGACCAAGAGATGCGCATGGTAAGAGGAGGGAGTGGTAATGAACCGGAATGTGTTGTTAGTTACACAGGAGCCACGATTGTCCTCAGAACACAAGACTGGGACTACACCGGCTACACAGATTAAACAATTAACACAAGAAAAACATCAGCCTCCAGACACAATACCACGGCGCCATAAGCATTCCAATAAACATAATTACTGTGTATGACTAACTACAATTATCCCTTCAATACCACAAAACATTACGTTACATTATTCCCATCCATTCCTGGACAAGACATTAGATTAAGCTAGTGACGTACCATTATAGCAACGTCTGAACCAATCGTCTCAGCTGATTGTGATCTACCACATAACCTCGAAGTGAAACTCCTGACGGTGGCTTGTGAGGAGCAGATGGGGATCACTGGGGGGGTGGCTGGCAGGCACCTTCCTGGCTGCAGGTCTTACTGGTTAAGCATCATACACTCTCACTGTGTCGCCACAAGTCCCAGCCTTAGATGTCGTGGCGCCGGAGGCCGTGCCGCAGTCCACAGCTCTCGGTGGTTCCCACTTGCTCAAGAACGAAATGTGGCGTGTACGTAGTGTGTCCGGCAGGCGGGCAGCCTCACTCCCGCGGTGGTGCCTGTCTGTCTGTCTGTGGCCGTCTCTCTGGTTTATGACACTGCCTATCATAGCTCTCTCTCAGTCGAAAAATCCTGCCGCCAGTTTACATATTTTTTTGTACTATAATCTTACTTCCTCCTTCCTCTAAAAATTTACAAAAAAAAAAGGGGGGGTTGGCGAGTTTAATACAATCTGACCTCTGAAGAAGCAGTG
>JAUUDZ010412191.1:0-15020 GCA_032361705.1 Panulirus versicolor | reverse complement strand
ATATATATATATATATATATATATATATATTCTGGTCATCACATGAATTATGTTCTAAGTGTAATTATCAAACACGTTCGTTACAATGAATGTAGGTTACATGGTGGAGAGTAATTGGTACACATATGTACGTTCAGCTGACACTGATAATGTGTTCAGTTGTGGTTGGCCTGGGACATGTTCTGGGAATCCCATGAGATTATAGGGGTCAGCCACGTCCTGGCCAGGACGCAACGGCTGGCTGCCAGAGATAATGAAGGTCTGACTGTTGGGGGAAGTTATAAGGAGGCAGTCTGTACTGGGAAGTTATAAGCAAGCAGTCTGTACTGGGAAGTGATGGGCAGTCTGTGTTGAAGTGATGGGAAATCTGTGTTGAAGTGAAAGACAGTCTGTTTGGAAAGTCCTGAGTTGTCTATGCTAGGATAGTCGTAGGCAGCCTGTGTTGGGAAACCATGGGCTGTCTGTGCCAAGGAAATAGTGGGCTGTCCATGTTGAAGTGATCCTGTGCTGGTGTGGTGTTGGGCAGTCTGTGTGGGGAAGTGACCAGCACTCTGCGATGGGTTGAGTGTGTTCGGGTAGTCATTAACTGCGTACTTGTTCAGTAAGGGGAGGGAGTCGTACACACGTGGGGCCCCAACTCTAATGTTATACAACTTAAATATATACATACTGTCTGCGTTAACCATATCCTTAAGTCATCTTGTTTCATTCACCCACCACTCGTATACTATAAAAGCACTTCATATCTTCAGTGAGCTGAGTTACGGGGTCAAGTTAGAGGCTCTGAATTTGACCATCCTAGAAGAGAAAAGAGTGAGGAGTAACCTGATCACAGCCTTAAGTTCTCAAGAGATCGATGATGTGGACAATCATTCCTGGTGCCATCTCTCGTCGCATTTCTCTGGACCTTCTCTTCTAGTGATGGGTTATCTGTCCTGTGGAAGTCATGGGCTGCTGTGTTTGGGGTACTAGTCTCTGCGAGGCTAGTGATGGGCTGTCTCTGCTGGTATAGTGATGATATGTCTGTGCTGGGTCGGTGATGCGCAGGCTGTTCTGAGGTGAGTGATTGACAGTCTGTGCAGGGAAACTGATGGGCAGTTTGTATGGATCTGGCGCTCGCCTGGGGTATAGTGAACTGGATTGACTGGTGGTCAGCGCCAGGGTGATTTGGACTGACTGGTGGTCATCAATGGTAGAGCGAAATGGACTGACTGGCGTCTAGTGCCCAGGTGATCATCTGGATTGAACTGACGATGGCGGTCATTACTGTATGGTGAGCTAGGCTGCACGATGATCACTACGAGTTCAGTGAGCATCGCTAAGGATAACGGAATCAATGAAACGTTGGGTGTTGGTCTGTTGGGTGAGCTGAACTACACAGGGGAACGACCACTACCACTATTGTGTTCTGGGATGCACTGTCTATCGGTGTGGTCGGTAGGAGTGTGGTGCTCTGGTTCATAGGGTCAGCCAACCTTCTCTTTGTGCACTGATGAGGCTTAAGAATGGACTGGCGTGTTGAAATATTGTAAAGCTGAACCAGGACAGTTGGGGGTAGATATCTAAGGCAGGTCCAGAAGAAGCCACACTACAGGGTTTAAGACTGTGGTAACGGACAGGCCTGTAAACATGAGGAGAGTGCGTTGGTCTGGGGTAGGCCAGATCGGAGGAAGGGAGGAGGACGACGGGTGTTACCTCCCGACCAAGCACAGTTACACATGGTTACAGCACAGGACTAGGCAGGAGGGGACACACTATGTGAGGTGATGATGAATGGTGTGTACTGGTACTACGCGCATAGTGGAGGTGGCGTGTCAAGGTCTACAGGTTGTGCGAGGAGTTACCAGAGTCACGTGGCTTTGATGCCAGTGCAGGAGAAGTGAGGCGGTTGAAATTCTGTAGTTCGT
The DNA here is from genome assembly GCA_032361705.1 of Panulirus versicolor. Classification (NCBI taxonomy): domain Eukaryota; kingdom Metazoa; phylum Arthropoda; class Malacostraca; order Decapoda; family Palinuridae; genus Panulirus; species Panulirus versicolor. The sequence goes on along the minus strand of JAUUDZ010412191.1, from coordinate 13,113 downwards.
AAAGTGTACGGCGGCTGCTGGGCTCGTGTTTGTCCTGCTGGGGGATGTGTGTAGCCGAGATCCTTCAGGATTTATTTTTCTTTTTCCAGGCGCCTTGGAGTTCGAGAGTTATTGGACTGACTACAAGAGTATTTCAAGATGTTGGGTCGGCCACGCCGAGAGCATTAATCGTGTGAGCGTGGAGGCCAAGCCTTTACGGCGGTCCCTGGAGAATTACGGAGGACGGTTGATTGTTGATGTCACACTCGTGGACCTCCAGTTTTGAAGGTCAGTATTGTCCTTACCTTGGTCGCACCAGGTCGACGCCAGACGACACTGGGTCAGGTGTTGGTTGGGCAGGCCATAAGAGTATTACTTCATCTTGACTACGAGGACTGAACTAAGTCTTCGAGTACGAATTCATTAGCAACACTCGTGATAAAGAGGAGATTGTCAGAGTTGCCGAGAGGAGTTGGCTAGTGATCAAATAATATGAACAAGAACTGCCATGTGTAACTTGGTATGAATATTGTCCAGCGACGGACAACACCGACCAAGCTTGTGCAACCTGTACTATGGCCATCGGAGGCGGCACTCCTGATGCACAGGTCAACATACATGCAGTAAATTACAGTGAAGACTTCCAGTGTAATAAACCTCTGAACTATGACTGCATTACCCTAATCACACAACAAAAGCAAATCCTTGACTAACTATCATTCTCATCCTCACTCATTGGTTAACAATGTCATTCTGGTATACAAATGACTCCTCAAACATAACGAGCCACTAGGTTAAAAGTAATCACACAACACACGAATTTCAAACGGAAAACTTAACATATAACATTGTAGTTATATATGGCAGGCATATTGTTCATTCAGGCGAGGCAAGAGATCTTGAACACACACCAGACACAAATACACCAACAAAGTCAATAAGTACAATTCAGAGCACAAAACACACACCGTCTCGGCTCAGTCTGGTGTGTCATGACATTTCCTACAGTGCAACTGTAGTAAGCACTCCTCACCAAAACCTACTTCATACACAGGCTGAAAAAAAAGGAGTTGCCGGTCACTGGTTCCGGCGTCAAACATGTTACAAGTCGTCATCCGCAAAAAACCTTCCACAAACGTCTACGGGAATACTCATTACAAGCCAAATGAATAATGCAGCGTTGCACACTACACACCTCACTACTGGTGTCCGGCTCTGGTGGAGCGTAAGGTTGTCACACACACCACTCAGGTGCGCCCCTGGCCCCGCCCCGGGGGAACATGCACTACACTACAAGTGAACAACTAGAGTAACCGTCACGTCTCACTAGCGGGGGTTGAGTCATCTACAACCACCCTAGGGGGACAAACTCCAACACTTCGGGGTCAACATTCCTGCTCTTGCACAGTGCAGTTTAATGTCCACCAAAGGTCCTTCCTTCTACAAGACATCATCATTATTGTAACTATACATGACTGGTTAGTAGGAAATGAAAAAAGCATGAACAGGATACGGGCACTGAGCATCCCAGTGACTGTGCTGGGTCAGCGCAAGATCTGAGTCTTACCTTTAGGATCCAGTTGATCTGGATGGAACCAGGCCCCTGTGTGCGTGCGAGAAGAGGGAGAAGAGAAGGCAGAGAGTTAAGAGCTGCTGGGCTCACACTACACCATCAGTAGCAGTAGTAACGCCGCCACCACCGCCCACAACCCACACCCGACACACCCTCAAACACCCGCCTCCACACCCACACACACACACACACACAGATCCTTTCAGCAATGCTTCCCACCACGCTACAGCTGACCACCTCCACCGTCTCGTCAAGGGACAGGTCAGAGGATGGTTTTACTGGTGCATGGCAAAAGCTGGGCCATGAGTGACGCATTGCACAGTGAGATGGTCAACTGTAGAGGATGATGGCAACCATGGCTAGGTGACTGGTGATGCTGCTTCCACTGTGACATGACGGCCTCCAGTACATCCAACACTTATCTTAGATAATCTAGCCTTTCTAACGTACGTATACACACACACACACACACACACACACACACACACACACACACTACACACACATACACTGTCATTGACCAGACAACCAGATGTACTCCAAGATCTGTAGTACACAGACTCGAGTGGTTTAAGTCCTGGGGGTAGGGGAGGGTCTGGTTAATTTGGCAGTCTACCAGCCATTCATCCGCTAGAGGGCACTTCTCTACCCTTGCAACTAGATCTGTGATCAAGCTTTCACAGTAAGGACTTGATCAGATAAATGTTCGTGGCAGCAGTCTGCATACCAATATATTCACTGCAAACCGGCTGGCCGGATACAGCTAGGGGGGTTATCTTTCCCATATACATCTTAAAGGACCCAGTGGAGTTGAGTGCTGCTGCCCATGGATGATCCCTTGACACTAATAAGGCTTGGGTGGAGTATATATATATATATATATATATATATATATATATATATATATATGTGGGATCCTGCCCCTTACATCATATTACATCGAGTCGTCATCATTCAGTACAGGATGAGCAGTCAATCACGACGGAAACCTCACACAGTAACACGGGACGTACACAACCAATCAAAACGGCCAGCTGGACACTCAAAAGTGAGGAGATTCGAAAGAAAACGGAGAAAGATGAAATGGAAACAGATCTGAGACAAGTGTACACCACGAAGATAAGAACAGTGATAAAGAACGAAGAATATAAACCAAGAGAACGTGAAAATAAAGTAAAGAACAAAAAGAAATGTAAAGAAACCTTTAATAACGTTCATAACCGTATGAATGTTTACATATGGCGGCCATGGTACAGTTCATTCGCACTGCTGCTTTCCATCACAACCACACACACCAGCAGACTCACCACCATCACTACACTTCAACCACACCCACATCCATCGCCTCAGGTCAATAAATACAGGGAGCCTCAGATATCAATTTTAAGACGATTTACATTTGGCAAAAAGCTTTTAAGTAAAAATTCTTCTGTTACAAGGAAAATCTGAGGAAGTTCGTACAACGATATACTGTCTCGGAACTGCAGTAGCCCCCGAAAAGAATAATCTCAAACAGCCAAGTAAAATTCAATACTGCCTTGTTGCATATATTCTTAAAATAAAATATGCTACTTTAATTTACTGTAAATGGTAATACAGGTTATATAATGCTTCGGCAGAACTGGCATTAATAATGTAGAAACTTAAGACTTAAAAGTATAATGCTGTAGTATTGATACGATGCAGAATCTAGCAGAGTTACCCCCAAGTTTTATAGACAATTCAAGTCCGCTTTCGTATTCTACATCAAGTCCCTCAACAGAAAACGGACATTTTCCTTAGGTACCGTCGGTCGGTCGGTACATTCGTGTGCATATCTGGGCTACCGACGCTTTACTCGACCAACGGATGAACCGGATATATCCTCAAGCATGGTCTAGATTACCCAAGTAATGTATTTAACAGACCTGCTTTCACCATACCTCACACACCATGTACAAAAAAAAAGCAACACGTCACCATGGCAACACCACCACCACACAGGGACCTTACACCACAAAGAATACTTCGTCACCATAATCCCCTAAGCACACCTACAGAGAGCATTGTGACACCACAAACACGGCCTGCCACCACAACACCCAGCCACATCGTCTGCAACACCATAAGCAAGCAGCTTGACACCACCACATCCAGCCACACCGTCAACACCACCACAAGCACACAAACTGCCACAAACACACCCAACCACATCGTCAGCAACACAATAAGCAGACACACTTCGACCACAACACCTAGCTACACCGTCGTAGCACCACAAGCACACACACTGTCATATAGCCACACCATCAAACACAACCCCCAGCCACACCATAAGCGGACAACACAACATACACAGCCTGCCACCACAACACTCAGCCAAGCCTTCAGCTACGTCAGAGACAACCCATCGCAAAATATAGCCACAACGTCAACATCACGAACAGACATCCTGCCAACACAACCGTAAGCAAACGGACTACTACCACAACACACAGCCACCCAGCCAGCAATATCATTAAGCAGACTACCTGCCACCACAACAACCAGCCACACCGGCAGCAACACCACAAGCAGATACACTGCCATCACAACACCCAGCCACCTCGTTAGCAACACCATACTGAAACAGCCTAACGCAACGACTCCCACATACACCATTACAAGCAGAGCTTACCACCTCAAAACCCAGCCACACCGTCAGCAACACAACAGGCGGCCAGCCTGCCACCACAACACCCTGCCACACTACAAACATTGCCACACACACACACACACACACACACACACACCAGCCAGCAACACCAACATCACCCCTGGTACTACAGACGGGTCGTCACCTTGACACTGAGCTGGAGGAAGTTCACAATAAGCAAGTGAAGCAAGAGGGTGGGGGGTCACCCCTGACTCGGTCACAGTCTGAACCTTAAAAGCTCTTGGAGAACCTTCCTCGTGTCAGTGGAGCTGTGAAGCGGTTCATTGGTCAAGTGAACCACTCGTGTCTGTGGTTGTGGGAGGTACTGAAGCTTACACACACACACACAACACCCGTCTTACCCTACACTCGTGGCTCCACTCTCAGACCTAGGCACATGTTTACCACACCACAGGTGCAGTTAACTTACACTGTGCTAGGCTTGACGTTGGGGCCACGAGGGTAGTGCCTCACCCACACAACCTCCCCCTCCCCCCATGATGGTTGGTTATAAGAAGATATTATCTGTTACGATTGTAATGGAAATTAATATTTCAGGAAAGAATTGACTCTACCAGAAAAAGGGCAAGTGAAACCATTACATGATAAGACTGTACAAGCTTGGCTAATGTAAACTGATTATTTGAACAAAGCAGATCCAGAATGAAACAAGAAATTATTTCCAGTTTAAAAGGTAGAAATGGAAAAAAATATTAACTTATTAAAATAGGAAGCATAACACCTTGGCTAACTACGGAAGGCAATGAAATGACAGTAGAAACTTGACTATTGTTAAACAAAGGAGATGAATAATGAAGTATAGAGAGCAAACCAAAGTAGTTAGGGTTTAGGATCATTAGTAACAACGGTTGCCTTATCTTCCTTCTGTTAAGTTCTGTTATTCTGTTAGTCCTCTACCATGGTTAGGTTAGGTTAGTCAACATGTTGCTGCACTAACAGGTCAACTACCCTCCACCATGTCCCATCCCTCGTCTGTACCTGCTCGCCCTAAGGTTTTCAATCACCACCATATCCTCGAGCCATGCAACTGAGAGTGTCTCTCCCTCAATTGGGAGCAACCCTTTTTTTCTGTTTGTTAGCTACGAAGGCACGGGCAATAGAATGCTTTTATCATGGTCATCTCAGTAACGCTATATATATATATGCCAATGGTCATAAAACCTCACACAGTCTTCATACACCCACACAGTTCCAATGACAAATTTATGACCAGACCATTTGATGCTTTCTTTTGATGTTAAAAAAAATTTGCTATCCATAACTTGATTTTGCCTGTAACTCATTCTATTTCCATCAAATGTTGATGGTATTCAGTAAGTGTTACAGCCTCACACGATCTTGACTCTTGGCACAAACATCCCTCAGGTGGTGGGTAGGAGACACGACAAAACGCTCCCTCGCCAATGCTAAAACTTGTAACCCATTTTGTCCTTCAACATATAATGAGATTTTACGGGCCTCTAGTTCAGATCATACAAGAAATATATCCTATGTATCTATCGTATCTGACGGCCGAGATTCCTTTGTCGAGCAGGTATCTGGCATCAGACACCAACATTACCCACATTTACACCTTACAACATCTTCCACATTCCGTAGACTTTACACTTTCGACACATCGTCTCCCAGAGCCTGCACGGGTGGTGGTGGTGGTGAAGCACGGGTGGTGGTGGTAGTGAAGACTGAGGTGGTAAAGCCCTCTATTTACAGAGGGACTTGTCGCTCCTCTCCACCCCACCTCACCCGTCGTGATCATTACACACGCCAACACGAGCGCATCTCACGTTTGTGTATCATCATTACAGCAATACCATGACTCTGTTATATCAAATCTGACGATGCAAGTGGAGAGGACAGATGTGTATTACAGGGTGTCACGACACCCTGTACTCAATTAAGTGAAGAGTGTAGTCTGGTATATAACAAACGCAGTTACACCCACCTCCAGAAACCCCACCGCTTACACTACCCCCCAGCCTCCACCTGTACTTCTAGCGTCTCGTCCGCCACAAAACCTCAAGCCTAGCGTGGAGGGTTGACCCATGACCTATCCCTGGGCAAGTCCCGGCCACCGGCGCAGGTGATCGTCCCTCCCAGCAACACTACACTGCTGCTCCTCCTCCTCCCTACATAGGCGGCAAAGCCTCCCCTCCCACCCAAACTAACCTCTCTTTCATGCTACCAACCCATCACCACACACATCCCCATTCCTTACCATCACCCATTACCTGACACTCCCCCATCTTTCGTAAGCCTCCCAAGCCACAAATCCCTCCCCACTCAGCATCCCAAGTAAAGTAGGTAGACAATATGACACAGCCAAGGTTACCTAACCTCCTGACAACCCTTGAAAACAATACAACAAAGAGTGTGTGAGGAGGGGCGAGGGGGGCGTCTGCCCCCGGCCAGCCCAGCCCCCAAGCCTCCCTCCTCCCCTCCCCCCTAGCGGCAGCAGGATCGATGCCACACTGAGCCACATACTGTGTTGTGTGCCACCACCAACCTCCTTCCTCCCTCCACGTCTACCACAACCACAGCTTACCATCCTCCGAAAACTCTCTGCACAACATCCCTCCTATCCCCCCGCTACACATCATCCCTCCTATCCCCCGCTACACACCACCCCTCCTATCCTCCGCTACATACCATTCCTATCCCCCGCTATACATCACCCCACCTATCACCCGCTACACACCACCCCACCTTTCCCCCGCTATACACCATTCCTCCTATCTCCCGCTACACACCACCCCTCCGATCCCCTGCTACACACCATCCCTCCTATCCCACGCTACACAAGCGGTATGGTAATGCTGACTGGTTGTGGGGAGGCCTGGGTGGTGGCAGTGGTAGTCGGCATTATGACTTGGTGTGGTGATGGTGACAGTGGTGGAGGAGCGGACACCTGACGACGCAGTAAGGATGCAGCGGTAGGTAGGGAGGAGGGAGTTGAACAACCTGCATGACGCTGGCAAAGGTCGCCTCAATAATGGACTAACTGCCACCCTCACCAAAACCATGTGCTGTCACCCTCACTCTCATCATCACCATGTGCTGCCACCCTCACTCTCATCATCACCATGTGCCGCCACCATCACTATCACTAACACCACGTGCTGCCAACCTCACTCTCACCATCACCATCAACAGGTAGTGGTGCCAGTGAGGCCATAGGACATCTTCCTCACTGTCCCTGGCTGGGAGAGCCATGACCTGCTTCATCCCGACACCTGACCAACCCAACGATTCCACAAGCAGTGGACCACAGCCAACCTCGTTACCGTCAAACCCTAGCAAGCCGTCATCATACAGGTCTCCATCGCTGGCTTAGCCTTTCCCGCCCCTACCCCCTGCCGTCTCCACCAGGCCCCACAGTCCCCTCCAGGTGGTTCAGCCCACCAAGCTTCTCGGTGTCGTTTTGCAGGACACACTAAGCTAGGAAGTAACAGGTAAGAACCACCATTGAAACCTTAATTTTTGGTCACTCTCTCCTGCTCCTGAACTCGAGATCATCTGCCTGCACAACTTCCACTCATCCCTGACTCACCTACGCCTCCCTCCCTCTTCTCCCGCCCCACCCAGCATACAACAAGGGTTGCCAGGGAAGGTGCCGGCAACGGCAGGCAAAACCATCCTCGGTCCATCTATCAAGAGAAGCTCCTCCCGACTCTCGAATATTCACATGGATTTCATCCAACACTTCGGGTGATGAAGCTACTCCGTCATCTACGCCATCGTCTGCTCCTCCCACCAGTGATCCCCCAGTCCCAAGACTGAAGTCGACATCGCAATCGAACAGAGACCAACCGAGCTTTAGGTGTCCCATCCCAGCACTATGAACATCAATAACCAGTGCACAGTGTCCCTTCATGTTTTTAAAGGCCCGATGTCTAAGTTGAATGTATTTCATCGGCATATATTCAGCCTTAGGCTTGAATTAATCCAATAAATAATCAATCACTATTTCGATCATTACGATAAAAATAATATTTGAGAAGCAAATGTTTTAAACCGTTGATCAGATGGTGTCCACAGACACCGTAGCAGGGGAGAAACACCTCCTGCGGGTGTTGAGCGGTGTTGTCCCGGGTGGGTGGTGACCTGGGCCCGTCCTGCTCCCCACCATCCCAGTAATGACTTGTATCCGGCCATCCCCTCCACCACCACCAACACGAGAGAGATTGCTGCAGATGCATATCTACAGTCAGTATAACATGGCTGCTTCCCACATGACCACCAGAGAACATATATCAGCCCACGCCTACATATAGCCACCAGTGGCAGAGTCATGACACAATGTGCACAAAATACACGTACGGTGCACGTCATGTTCTCGACACAAATGCCATGACATTCGCACCTGACGTGTGCAACGTTTATACCTTCCTCTGGCCAAATGTACGTTCCTTCTTTCCTACGCGACTTCTCCCGGCGCTGTACTCGATCAGGAACTGCAGTTTCGCCAATGAGAAACACCTACAGGAGGTGTACAGGTGTTGCAGGAGTCGTCTCCGGCAGACACAGGTCAAAAAGCAGCACATTGCTAGCTGTCTAGGCAAGGGCCACTCGCCCCTGACGCGTGAAGTCAACAAATAAGGACACGTGAGTGTCAGGTTCATTACCGGGTGTTCACCTGGTCCGCACAACCTGACAACTTCCATACATATCATACATCAACTGCTGACCCAGACATCCTCCACCCCCGACCACACGTTACCACCTCAAATTTGTACATTCACATACAATAATCACAAATAATGGTGATTACCGTGGCAGTGTTCAGGAACATCAAATGTCATCAATTTAGCAAGTAATAATAAAACGGACTCCGCCAAAAGCCAGTCAAATCCCAAATGCAAATCCCAAATGTTCGTATAGAGCTGTTGAGGCGCGGGAGTAAGGGAGGGAGGGAGGACAGGCAGCAACGTACCGCTGGTGCATTGTGGGAGCGCCGCGCCAGGTTACGTAAGGCACTCCGGCCCGCACCGCACGCATCCCGACACTTATTTACACCCATGTGCTTTATGTAAGTGTAAGGGGGGCCCGACCATCCCCTATACTGAGAGGAGACATAACGCTGCGGGAGCCTCTCATAGTGAAGGCGGCCAAGCTCTACCTATAGCGCCAGGAGAGGGAGGGAGGGTGGCAGACATACCATAGCAACAAGACCGTCGTGGTCAAGGTGAGGCTGCGGTGCGGGGAGTCTCCCCCCCCCCACACCCACACACCCACCAGGGGACCCACAACCAACGCCCAACTACGTCCCCACCAGAGTAACTCCCAGGTGACCCAACTACGCCTCACTACGCCCACCACACGAACTCCCGATTGATCCAACTACGTCTCCCGCTCATAGTGGCTCACTTGTGGTTCCGCTGTAACCTGGTGGTGACGCACACCACTTATGTAACAGCAAAGTTTGTCACTAGGGAAAGACACAGGTCATAAATTACTATGAAAACGTGTGTAAAACCTTGTGCTCTTCCACTTAATGTAGCAGTGGGAGAGTGTACCGGAGGAACAAAGCCCGACAGTGGCCACAGGTCGCCGTGTTCCACAGGATCGACTCAACTGCGCATCGCTGACACGCACCTCTCCCGCCTAGATGAAAGTCCGTGTAAATCCTGTCCTGATGGTCGCCAATAGTCTGCCTTACCCCCCGAATCCCCCCACATCCCTGAACTTCACCCACTCGTTAGCTCTTCTCCGCAGCATCTCCAAGAACGATCCTTCATCCAGTTCCTGCAACATTCTAACCCTTGAGTTTCCAGCCCAGTAGTCCACCTGACGCTTAAGTCGCAAACATTTCTTCCTATACACAATCATCAGCACCATCTTTCCTCGTTCACCTGTACCGTGGAGAATTTGTCAATGTTTCTGTTGCCTTCCCAGCGCACTTTCCCCCTACCCACAACCCAAGGACTTGTAAACGACCAATCATTTCACTCTTATCACAACCAATGTTTTGGATATGTCCAGACAACACACCCACCACTGTCCCTACAACCCTCTTTGCTTTGAAGCCCTTGTTCTTTGTCAGTGGTGGCAGCCTCCACCACACCAAGCCTTCATTGTGACCTCTATATCGTCAGTCATGTGATCAGGACGGCCAAGTATCAGCACTCGCGCTTCTATGTCGCCCTTCACCCCCGCTGACCACTGCCTAGTCCCGAGACCGGCTGGATCAGAGGAGGGAGTTAATATAACACGAGTTAATGGAGGATCTTGAGCTTGCACATGGCAGTGCAAGAGGAATGACAGCCAGCGTAGAGGTTCATATAACAAAGGAAACTAGTGAGTGCAAACGAGGGTAAGACTAATGAGATGTAACTGACGGTCTCAATCACCTTATCTTGCCTTTCGTTGTTACCCACAAGCTGTTTTCCTCAGGTGGACTGTCTCTACAGCCCATCAACGTTCGTACACTTCTGCACCGGCTGCCATTCACTCACCATCCATATTCTGTACATTTTGAATTCCTCTGAAACAGACAGCTAGGAGCAGCATAAACCAATATCCACCCGTGCCAAACTCACCAGGTTATCAACAGTGCTTCCGAATTACCAACTACTCCATTATTACTTCCTGGTCGGCGTACAGTCTAATAATGTCGCGTCTCTCCGGTAAACACCAATCACCTTCACAGTCTCTCTCTCTCTCTCTCTCTCTCTCTCTCTCTCTCTCGACCTCACCAGTTCACTCTATCGACATTTTCATAGTCTACCAAACACACTAATATAACGACAGACTCCACTTCAGACAGACTCCACTGCCGGGTCATAACCTCTCTCTGTCTCGTACCCTTTTCATGAAGCCCAGTTGATCCTTACCCAGGATATGGCAATAATGTTCTCTAGCGTCCTCCTTGCCCAAGCTCTAAGCAGGAACTTAGGAATGAACTTAGGCTGAATATCTGTCTTGACAGTCCATCACATAATTATAATTGTTTACTTTTTTTCGGAAAGTTGGAGGTATATCATAGTTTCTGAGAAATGTAGAGGCCATTTACCACTTCTCAGCCAAGATGTCCTTGCATAACCAGACTAGTTCTTTGGTGTTTTTTTTCTTAAGACCTTCAGAGGCTTTGCTGGTGTACCGTCCATAACCAGTTTTCCCACTTCTCATGTCCCTGACTCCTGCTTTAGTTACACTCACTTCCAAACCTGGACTCATCATGTTCACCCCAGACTGGTGTGTTAGCCTCGTTCCCTAACCTGGTTTCCCTTCCCCGTCGAATGTATTCCTTCCCTTTGTTCAGTCAACAGGTCCTTTTCCTCGTGCGCGATGCTATGCTTCTTGCTGCACGCCTTGGCATCTCCCGTAACGCTCCTTTCTTGGCTGCCGTGTTTCAGGCACCTTCTTGGCAGCTCCTCTGCTGCTTTACACAACTCATGCTACCGGTCTTCCCTAACTCTGTCCACCTCTCCCCTGACCTCCTTAATAGTTCTGAATTTCCTTCTTTCCGCGTTTACTTTGATGTACCTCCTTCGTTCACCCACTCTACCATAGCTACTGTATCCCACATCCTCTTTCTCCTGCTCTTCCTTTCTTGTATCCTATGCTAATCTACTTGCGCCCCTTCTCTCACGCCCTGCAAGTCCTTCCATTCTTCATATAGTCTTCTTCACGCACTCCAAGTTCTCCACCATATCCTTGCATTGTCTTCAGACTTTTCCAACGGTGCCACACTCACGTACGGGTCCATCTTCAGCACCTACCGCTGTGCAATTTCTTGAGGGCCATCTCTGTCTTGTTTGCAACCTCCAGGTTGGCTGCAGACATTCCTCGCCTGGCTTCACCCACACGTATTCATACTTTCCTGCCTTAACCATGGCCATCTTAACACTGATGGCTTCCTTCAGCATAACTCTTTTATCAAAGTTTCTCTCCTCAGCCCTCCGTTTCCCAAAATGCTTTACATGATTCCCAAGTAATCGTAAATCTTTCCTTCTTCCATCCACACTTGTGCCAACGGCTCATCACACCAGGTACAATGCTGACGACTCGTCTAAATATTGGTAACTGTCCTTATTTCATCCTCGTCAGGCACTTTCACTATGGACACACGAAAAGAAAGAAATATATAAAACAAAGAATCTTTCCGGATGGATCCAATGAATTTGAAAGTGATAAATACGACTGGTTTTGTCTTGGCAAGGGTGAATGCCAGACAAATTTCCTAATCATCATGATAGCCCCACTTGTTACTAATACCATTGAAATATGAAATCAATATATCATATATTATGGCAAATGGCAGGAAGTGTCGCTAGCAATCGATTGTATCAAAATTTCATGAAAGCTGGGATACCAAGGTGAGGCTAGACCGATGGGCAAACCTCAAAATGCTTCGTCCGTGGTGTCGTATTACTTCATACAAAAAGTGGCAAGGTACTTCTTTTGCCCCTTGTGTACACTGTACAGGTGCATAATATGTCATGGTTCTGCCTCTAACTTTACCACAACCATCCGGTCGCTAGTCTTCACCCGAGTCACACACACACACACACACACAGAAGGCTGCTGGTCTGTCCACGGTCATGAGGCGACATCCCCTCCAGCACATGTCACCGGGAGTACTTCAGTAATCAATTCTCTTCTCTCCCTCCCGTGAGTTGCTCAGCGTCTTAAGATTTCTTTCTCTCTAGCCACCTCACGTCTTGCCCGCGAGGTGCTCCTCCCTTCGCCCTGCCCTCCTCCTCCTTGTTCCAATTTTCGTCTACAGGGATTTCGCTGAATGACGACAACCACGGACACCTGGCTCCTTCCACTGACGCGCACGACATCTTTACATCAAACGAGTCTCTCTCTCTCTCTCTCTCTCTCTCTCTCTCTCTCTCTCTCTCTCTCTCTCTCTCTCTCTCTC
>JAUUDZ010412190.1:0-25400 GCA_032361705.1 Panulirus versicolor | reverse complement strand
ATATAATCACATATAACTTGTAATGGAAAATAATCATAAATATACCTTGTAACCAAATATAATCACAGATCGGAACAAATAATAATCACAATATACCTTGTATACCTTGTATATTCACAGATATAACCTGTGACAAAAAATAATCACAGATATACCTTGTAAAAAAAATATAATCAGATATACCTTGTAACAAAATATAATCACAAATATACCTTGTAACTAAATATAATCACAGATATACCTTGTAACAAAATATCATCCCAGATATACCTTGTAACAAAATATAATCCCAGATATACCTTGTAACAATATAATCCCAGATATACCTTGTAACAAAATATAATCCCAGATATACCTTGCAACAAAATATAATCCCAGATATACCTTGTAACAAAATATAATCCCAATATACCTTGTAACAAAATATAATCCCAGATATACCTTGTAACAAAATATAATCCCCGATATACCTTGTAACAAAAAATAATGACAGATATTCCTTATAAAAAATAATGAGAGACATACCTTGAAATTCTGCACAGCTTGCTTGATCTCCACACCTGATGAGAGCGCTTTCATGACCTGTGCAAAACACTCGGAAACTTCACCCTGATCCTCATTTCCCTCCTTCAGATCCTTCCTGACAGAAAAAACATATAAAAATCTTCTTAAAAACTTAAATCCAAAAGTCATAATGAAAAAATGTACGTAAATATCTTCTCAAAAACTTAGATTTCAAATTCATAATGAAAAAATATATATAAAAATCTTCTTAAAAACTTAAATTCAAAATTCATAATGAAAAAGTATATATAAATATCTTAAAAACTTAAATCTAAAATTCATAATGAAAGAAATATATAAAAATCTTCTTAAAAATTAAATTAAAAATTCATCTCATTTCCTTTGTGAATTCTTTTCAAGAATGTAAAAATATAAATGAAAAATTCATCACCTTTATTAAGTGGAAAAAAATAAATAAATGCATAGATTTCAAGTAAAACAATACAATATGTATAATCACAGTATGTAAGGAAACTTACATTATACAGCAACCACAAATTTACTAATATAACCATCTGTATAATGCACATTATGCAATGTAATCTGCCTTACTAACATATTATACAACCGACCATTAAAAGTATTCCTGCATGACAAATACTTAAATCAGTATCAGCAAGAAATGCCTGACTTTGATGATACAGTTCTCTTTCATATCATGCTTTCATAAGGGTCAACAAAAATTTCAGGAACAATGAAACTAAGAAAATCTTCAATAATTAGTACTGACATCATTACTTCGGCACAAAAGATTGACTAGTAAATCCCAAACCAAAACCTTTATGAGTATGTGTGGCAATTCTTGCCATCTCATACTGCCTCTCCATTGAAGAAAACATTGTTTCTTGCTTCTGGAGAATGTCTATCCCAGGATTCTCTCTAGTGCTGCCAGGACCAGCAGGAGATTCTTTGTTCCCAGAGCTGGCTGTGTCACCTGCAAAGTACATAAAACTGGTGACTGGGAATACCTGGTTTAAAATGAGGGACATACATAAATACACGATTGTGAGTTGAAAAGAAGATAAAAGGATATTACTGAATCAAAAACGTTCGTGTTTTTGGGATATACTGAATCATATTTCACCCGTGGTAAAAAATCACCTAACCCTTTGAGTAGAATGGCACTATCGCTAAGTATGATGATATGACTTTTTAGCGTGACAGTGCAACAAAATATTCAAATGTGCATGAAAAATGTTATATGGTATAATGATGAATGTGCATGGCTGTAACAAGGATGATAAGAAAGGAGAAATAAGTCCTATGTTTGATGAGAGAAACCAAGATCTTTTGGCTCTGAATGAAACAAGGGTAAAGGGGTAATGGGAAAAACTGATAGGGGATGTCACACGAGTAAAATCTGGAGTTATTGAAAGGACAAAAATGAAGGAAGACACTGCATATCTGACAGAGCAGTCAGACTGTGGAAGAAAGTAAACAAGTCCAAGAAACTTATAGGTTGGAATGAGGGTAGGTTATGAGAGGTGGATTAATGTTTATGCATCTGAAAGTGAGAAGGATGAATATGAGAGACATATTCTTACAGGAGCTGAGTGAGTACTTTGGTAGTTGTGATTTCAGGAACTGAATATTGGAGTTTGGAGATGTGAACCCTTGGGTGGGTGCTGTGGATTATGAGGGTATAAATGAGGGACAAGGAGTCCTCCTGGTCATTTGATATTGTCTTTAAAGTACAACCTCATATCTCATATAAAACCTCAACCACATACATAACATCACATAATCGATAATCAAATACAATACTCTAGGAAAGAAAGAGATAAGTGGTTGTATTTCATGTTGTCAGTGAAACAGTAATCTTGATATAGGAGAAAACCAAATCAATAGAAAAAGATACCAAGTGTAGCAATTATGCAGATCTGAACCATCTCTTTAGAAATATGCTTGGAAACAGAAATTAACGGTCATGATATAGAACAATGTAACAAAAGGTACTGTCACGTCTTAAACTGAGTGGATCAGAACAAGAGGCTACAGAAAGTTCAAAATAGAATATGGTTTAAAAGCAGTCACAACATCTGAAAGGCATAAAGGAGGAGGAAGAAGGAAGTTTTTTAATTATATTTACAACGGCCAACATAGCACAGACAAAGTAAACCCAAACCAAAGGCCATCTTGGCAAAAAGAAATATAGAGGAAAAGAGACATGATATCAATCAGGGCTTCACAGGGGTGTGGAGACCTAGCTCTCACAAGGTAGAAAGGTTATATGAAGAAGGAAAAACAAGAGGAAGAGAATTCCAAAGCTTAGCCATTTGAGAGAATAAGGTCCATTCTTGTGTGGCCAGCCTCCACTCAGAAACTGGGAAGCAGCAGTCAGCCCTGTGACTCTTAACCAAGTTTTTGGGGCTGGAAGCTCATAAGAACAGTGACTAAAATATCTGTAAAAAATGGGAGCAGCAACATCACAGTGTACAGAAAGGGATGTTGAGGAAAGCTGAGGCCAAAAGAATTAAAGAGATGGAGGAAGTGCCATCTCAGATGTATAAGCAGTAGAACATCCTAAGGCATATAAAATTCCTGAAGATATGAAATAGCTACTTACAATGATAATAATTATGGAACCTATATAAACTTCCCAAAGTTGTATGAGTGGGGTTTCCAGGATAGAGAGGAGGATATGGCTACAGCCATGTTTATATTATGTATGGCTGAATTGTGGGGTTTTAAAAAGGAATAGAAGAAAATGTATAACTTACAGATATAGGGAGAAATTGCATTTCAGCACTCAAATTCAAATAGGGTGTTGCATCCCCAATCTGAGATACTGCACCGGTCTGACCTCAGAGAGGATATATGTGACTTAGAAGAATGGGAACACGTATCAAATAGATGAGGGGAAGGAAAATGAGCTGTAGTACTCAAAGTCAGATCATTTAACACAAGAGTGAATAAGGTTTGAAGAAGAAGAGAGATGATCATTTACTAAGAGACATATGAGAGGAGGTGATAGGACAGACCCAAAGAAAAACACTGTTGATAGGACTGAAAGGAAAGTAGCTCTATTAATGACTAATGCCACAGTCAAATGCTTTGATGATTGAGGTGATGACGAGTTCTGCCATAATTCCTAATGAGAGGAGGCCCAGAGGCGAGTCACATAGGAAAGCTCACCAGCAGACCTTGCTCTGCAAAATCCATACTGGTGATAAGAAAGAAGGGAAAGGGATTCTAAGTGTTTAAGAAAGTGAAAGTTAAGGAGTTCTGAAGACTCTAAGAGTTGGAAGATGTGAGAGCAATGAGGCAACAGTTAGAGGGGTTTCCTTTTATGGGATGGGATGCACCAAGACATGCTTCCAAAGATAAGAATGTTAAAGTCTGAGTATTTTATAAATACGGCAAAAAACAGAGAAGGAAAAATGGTGTGTGAAGCACATGTTTATACTTAGGTAGGTGGTGGAAAAAGTTCAAGACAAAAAGTTAAATGAAATGAAATTCATGGACTTTGAAAGGTCATGCAAAATTCAAAGGAAAGTCAAAACTACTCAATAAACCATAATCAAACAACCCTGCTCTACAAGCTTTACAGTGTGTTATACCATTCTATCATCTATTTGCATTTATGCTTTTATTTTTCCTATTTTCTGAGTAACTACAATTTTGTATCATTTTGAGCGATCAGGGCCTGAACATACAGGAGGGTGAAAGGCATGCAAGGAATGGAGTGAATTGGAACGATGTGGTATACCGGGGTCGATGTGCTGCCAGTGGATAGAGAGTTTTGGCTTCAGTGTATTACACATGACAGAGACTGAGTGTGAATGAATGTGGCCTTTTTTGTCCGTTTTCCTGGCATTACAGTTTCTTTCATTATTTCAGAGCCAAGTTTTCAGAGATTACTTTCCAATCTGTGCAACGGGCATTGCAGACTCTTGGAGCCCCAGACAAGAGACAGAGTGATGCTGTTGATGTGCGAAGTGAATTAGACTTGCGCATAGGTAAGTTGTGAATTTTGATTATTTTTTAATCTTGGAAGAAGTGCCTGACATTCTGTCAAGATATTTTGCTGGACTGTGAGTTACTGACTAGTCATATATTTTAAGAAATATGGATCCTGGTAATCTGTGTTTTCTAATTACTTCAGGTGCTGCATTCACCAGGTTCCAGACACTGCGACTACAGAAGGTGTTTCCTCAGGCACTGGCTGAGACACTCATTAGTTATGGTTCATGTCAGTTCCCTACTCTGGGCTTTGTAGTTGAGCGCTACAAAGCCATTCAACAATTCATTCCTGAGCCATTTTGGAAAATTAAAGGTATGTTGTTATTTTCTCTCCTGCTAAACATTTCCTATTCCATAATATTGTGGTCTTTTCTTTTTTGAAGGTGCAAGAATAAGTGTACATATATGGTTTATTTTGACTAAATGTGCAGATTGAGTAATTTTTTAGTGTTGTATTAGTATAGGAGAGAGTTTGTTTCATGAGAAATGATATATCAATCCATATCTCTGATGCCTGTTCCCAGCTGGAATTTCCTCAAGGGGGTGGCCACAGCAGCATATTCTGCATAACTAGTTAACTTCAGTTCTGCTTCTTAACCTTTAGTGCCTCACCCTTAACAGGCCATTGGTAGAGGGCAAGGCTAGCACAGTTTTTGAAGAGGTACCTACATGATTTTTGTACTGACTCCTTTTACCTAGTGCTCTTGCCTAATGTTCCTACCTACTACTTCTACCTAATGTTTCTACCTAATGCTCCTACCTAAATGTTTCTACGTACTACTTCTGTCTATTTCTCCCGCCATTTTGGTAAAGGCAGGGCTGTCACATAGCACTCATCACTGGGAAATTTAGGGTTACAAATAATGAGCTGTGTGAGTCAAGTGTTGTGAAATGTTACATGTGACATGGAGAGATTATATTTGTGGTCAGAATGCCAGTAGTCCATGTTTGGGTGAGGCAGAAAGAAAAGACAGCTACCTGGGTCAGAGGAGTGCAGCTTGACAACCACTGAAGTGCTGGATCACTATGCAACTGTCACTAACCTTCCCAATACCCAGGGAGGTTGTATTGGTAATATACCTCTGTGGTTGTTGGCTGCCTACCAACTGCTATTAATCATGAGAAATAAGTTGATATTTATTCATTTGTCATATTGGACATAAATTGCAAATACTTATAATGTAAAAGGCTTGTAAGGCAGTACGATTTTGATCCATCCCTTGTAGAGTTCAAGAGGAAACCTAGTAATTTTTGTATGCACAGTGCAGGGAGAGAGTTGTTCACTCATGGGGCTCCATTTCTGGAATGTTCTTTACTATCAGGTAGCCTTGTAGACATTTGTATTCTGCTGTGTGGCAACTTTGCTGCAAATCTAGTTCATCGTCTGTATTTAGCTCATCAGCTGTATGCTTCCTTGAACATCTTTCCTGCTTGGAAAGTTCACCTAAGATACATATTGTGCCGGTCAAGCATTATGAAATAATGCATTATACTGTTCTTGAATATTTTCTTTCAGGTTACATTGCAAGGGTCATGGATTTTTTTTTTCACCAATAAGCCAGTGCATCTTGCATATAGGAGAACCTACAGAAGAAAGAAAATGTGATAAAAATGATAAAAGCCAATTAAGGCTAATGTTAGAAATAGATTGCTGTTAATAAAGCTAAATATCTGGATTTGGGCAATTACCCATATAGAACCAGACCAGAGAAGACTGGAAAATTTACCATGAAGAATTTACAGAGGGTAGATGTAAATGTAGGAGTAAAGTATATTACACAGATTGTTCCAAAGAGATAGATAAATTAGATTAGCACTGAGAGGTTGAAAAAGAGAGTAAAATGAGGGAAATGAAAGAGATGTTGATGGTGGAGTTTTACTAAAGCCAGTTGAGCTGCTGAATGTAGTTGTAGGGGAAACTAGGTTATGTCTGTGAATTAAAGAAGAGTTAGATTTGGTTTGCAAAGCAAATTAGTAAGGAAGTGTTGGATGTGAAGATTTAACTTGTCTTAACAGTTAAACTTTTCACTAACTACAAGAAATTTTAAAAGTATTAGGATATGTGTACAAGAAGAGCAACTTAGCATTAAATACGGACAGACATAAGTTGGTGATATTTGAGCTAAAGGAGTGGAATCTTAAATGATTAGAGCATGAGAGGGATAAGAATTTGATCTGGCAGGTGCAATGGGATATTCTGGGAGATATATTTCATTTTCCTCGTGTGGAGGGGCAAAAGAGGAATTAATGATAAGAAAATAGGGGAAATTTCAAGGCAGTGGAGATAGATTTAAGGTTAGGGTGCAAAACAAAAGTATTAGAATGAGATGTGAGGATGTTAGAGTGGGAAATGAAACAGAAAAAGAAATAGGTTAAAATTCCATAGGACTTTTGAGGTGGTGTATACATAAGTAAAGGATAAACTCAGAAAAGATTACATAGATACATATGTGATTGAGATGAATGGGTAAAGAGGAGAATGGAGACAAAGAATCAGTAGGAAGAAGTATGTGAAAGAATTTTGTTGGTAGGGATAAAGATACATGCAATGACAGCATGGGGAGACAGTTCTAGTTAATGGTGGACAGCAAATGTGATGTAAGGAGAGTGTCTTTGTAACTTTCCACTTCCTTTTTACTTTGGTTTTTTGTTCTTTCTCTCATATATTGCATGAAAGCCTTTGTGTACCACTTGAGAACTCCTTCCCACAACCATATCTTATTATTTGACTTAGTACAGGTGTTTTTTGGTATTTCACTCTGTTGAAATCATATTTTGTTTTACAGTTACTCATGCTGGGGAAGAGGGTGTGATTGATTTTTCTTGGCGTCGAGTAAGACTGTTTGATCGCTTAGCATGCCAGGTGTTGTTTGAGATGTGCCAGGATGATCCACAGGCATTGGTTACTAAGATCACCACCAAAAATAAGAGCAAGTGGCGGCCACTACCTCTTGACACAGTGGTAAGTATGGTGTTACCCTTGAGTGAATTAATATTTTTTATGGACTTTCATTTCATGATTAAAGCAGGATAGGACATGTATTTCTTGGGTACATTGAGGAATTTGTAAAAAGAGAGGTAAATGTCTTTAAGGGCAAAGAAGGGTATTTCCATCGATGCTGTATGGACGCAAGGCATGGGCGTTAGACAAAAATTTAAAGGATAGGGTGAATATTTTGAATAAAATGTTTATGGTTAGTATGTAGTGTAAGGAGGATTGATTGTAGGGTAAGAGAGATGTGGTATTAAGAGGAACATGTATGAGAGTTGTTTGCTTTAAAGAATGTGTATGAGAAATACTTAGATTAACAGAAGGATTTGCATATGGCCTTTATGGATCACGAGAAAGTATATGATTTGGTTTGTAGAGATGTCTTTTGGAAGGTCCTACAAATGTAGTGTGGAAGGAAAGCTGCTAGAAATAGTGATAAGTTTTTGTCAGGGGGTTGAGGCATGTGTAAGAGTAGGATGAGAGGAAAATGAGTAGTTCCAGGTAAAAGTTAGATGGTGTGATATCAGTGTGGTGGTTTGATTTGTTTATGGATGGGTTAGAGTAAATGCATGGGTCTTGGAGAAAGGGGAGTTTGTAGTCAGTCGGGGATGAAGGGAGGCTTGGGAAGTGAGTCAGTTGTTGTGATGACACAGTGCTGGTAGCACATTGGATTGAGAAACTGCAGAAGTTGGTGACTGAGTTTGGGAAAATATGTGAAAGGAGGAAGTTGAAAGTAAATATGAATAAAAGGAAGGTTATTAGGTTCAGCTGGGCAAAGGGACGAGTTATTTGGAGTGTGAGTTTGAATAGATAGAATTTAAAGGAAGTGAAGTGTCATAGATACCTGGGAGTGGACATGGTAGTAAATTGAACCATGAAAGTAGAATTGAGTCATTGGGTGGGTGAGGATGCAAAGGATTGGGAGCATTGAGGAATGTGTGGAAAGATAGGTCATTATATTGAAGGATGAAAATGGGCATGTTTGAATGTAAAGTAGTCCCAGTAATGCATGGTTTCATTTGCTGCCATGTCCACTCCCAGGTATTTAAAGCCCATGTTTTCTCCATTCAAAGTCACACTCCAAACCAACCTCCCTTTACACTGCTAAACCTTATAACCTTGCTTTTATTCACAGTTATTCTTAAATTTTTTACTTCACACACTCTCCTAACCTAAGACACCAGCTTCTGCAGTTTTTCACTTGAATCTGCCTCCAGAGCCTTGTCATCAGCAAATGATATCTGACTTCCCAAAACCCCTCACTTCCAACAGACTGTATACTTAACTCTTCCTCCAAGATCCTTGCCTTTACCTCCTTCACCACCCCATCCATAAACATTAAAACAGCCTCGGTGACATCACACACTTCTGTCACAGACCCACTTCCACCTGGAACCACTTATCCTCCTCTTTACATACTCACACACTTGCTATACTTTATTGATGGAAACTCCTTTGTTTCTGGTAACTCTCCTCTCATACCACATATTTGTAACACCTTCCATAAACAAATTAAAACAGCCTCAGTGACATCACACACTCCTGTCACAGACCCACTTACACCTGGAACCACTTATCCTTCTGTTTACATACTCACGTACTTGCCATACTTTATTGATGGAAACACCTTACTGTTTCTGGTAACTCTCCTCTCATACCACATATTCATAACACCTTCCACAAAGTTTCTCTACCAACCCTGTGTTGTGCTTTCCCCAGATCCATGGAAAGGCCTGTGGGGCCTGGATGTGGATAAGGGGCTGTAGTTTTGGTTCATTACACATGACAATTTCTTATTTTTCCAGAAGTGTTTTGATATTTATAATTACCCCAATACCAATTTCTTTGAAATAATCATGGCATTACCTAGGACCTTTCTGAAGGCTCTTGTTGTCCATGGCTGCACTACTTCCAATAGCAAGGAAATATAGACTTTGTTGGAGTGAAAGTTTCTTTGACGATATTATATTCCCATGATACAGCCTTATAAAGTGCCTTTTCTCATCCAAAATGATGCTTTATCTTTATTGCTTGGCCACATGACCAGTGTGTTCACCTGCAGAGCTTTTTCCAGATTATGGTTCAGTTTGTCTTTCAAAAGTAGGCATATCTATAAAGACAGATATGAGAGCATTCAAAACTGAATGATTTCTCAAATTTACAGGAGTTAGAGAAGCTAGCTTCACGCAAACTCCGTATCAGTGCAAAGGAAACTATGAAAATTGCAGAAAAGATGTACACACAGGGTTACATCAGCTACCCACGAACTGAGACCAACATTTTCCCCAAGGAACTGGACCTTCGTCCCCTTGTGGAGATGCAAACCCAAGATCCAAACTGGGGAGGTAATGTTTGTAAAATGTAAAGCTGCTTGTGGTAGACTTGAGAATTTCTGATTTGGACATGATTTTTTTGAAATATGCAGTGTGTGTAACCTTTACTGTAAACTAAAATCTGAGGTATGCATAGCCAATTAGAAAAGATAAGCTTGCCTTTGTTATTCTGGAGTCATCTTAAGTTTTCACTTGTAATGCCTCAAATCTCACATCTTCTTGTAATGATGATTTAAAGGTACATATTATGAAACTGGTTTGGTGGATGCCAGGCATAACAATCAACTCACCAGCTTGTACAGTCCTTGCACAAACACCGGTGATTAGATGTTTACTTTAGGATCCCCATTATATATATATCTTATTTTATCTCACCTATGTATGATGAAGTCATGTATATGTTTATCTGTGGACATGGGTGTACTCACACCCAAATGCACACATACAGAGGAGTGTTAGAAGATAAGGAGATTAAAAGTAAAGTAATAAAATGATGATGGGTTGATAGTCAATTGTAAAATGCTGGAATCCAAGGATTGTATAATGGAAAGTACACCTGATATTGTTGGAACCATGGAAATGAAGTTTACTAAAGAGGTAAGATCTGTTTTGCCTAGAGGGGTACATGATTGAAAGAAAAGAGAAAGGAAAGGGTGGGGAGGATTGGCCTTCCTAATGAATGATATCCTGAAATTTCAAGATATAGTGGAAGATGGCCCATTCAGAATATACATAATGGGAAGAGTACCTGTAGGGAAAAAGTGCATTGTGGTGATGATATTATATAATCCTCAAAAAGATTGCAGTGATCCAGAGCAAATATACAATGATAAAAGAGAAGAAACAATCAAGATGGTACATGAAACGGTAAAACACTTCTCGGTAAATTACCAGTGATTGGAGATGTTATTTGTAAAGAGAGAGACTGGGGGAATTTGGATTCAGATGGTGAAAAGTTGTGGAGACACGAAAAGTTTTAGAGTGTATACAGGAAAATTTCGAAATATTGGGCATAACCATATAATGAACATCACCCTGTCTGCTTCCCAAATTTTAGGAATTTTGCTATAGATGATGTAACTTTTTTCTTTGGAACAGCTGTTCTACATGTACAGGGGTTTTATTCGCCTGAGAATGGAATACTGCTCACACTTTTTTGTTGGTTTACCCTCCCCCCTTTCTTAACTAGAGTGAAGTCAAAAGCCTTTCATCTCATTAATTCTCCTGGCATAACCTCTCTTCAACCTTGTCTTTCTGTACACTGCAATGTTGCTGCTCTCTCTGTTCTTTTCTTATTTCTTTCATATTTGATCCCCTTTTCCCTCTCAAGCGAGGTAGCACCGGGACAGACAAAGAAAGACTATCTGCTCACATCCATTCTACCATTCTATAGCTTTCATGTGTAATGCACCAAAACCACAGCTCTCTGTCCACATCCAGGCCCCAAAGAACCTTTCCATGGTTTACTCCGGCTGCTTCACATTCCCTGTTTCAGTTCATTAACAGCATGTATACTACAGTGTTCCAATTTTATTCTCTCCTGTGCATGCCTTTCACCCTTCTGCATGTTCAGACCCTGATAGCTCAAAGTCATTTTCACTTTGTCGTTTCATCTCCACTTTGGTCATCCTGTTCTCCCTCCACTTCTGACACATATATCTTCTTTACCAACCTTTCCTCACTCATTCCCTCCATATGTCCAAACCATTTCAGCACACCCCCTTCTCTTCTCTCAACCACACATTTCTCAACCCTTTCATTTCCTACTCAATCAAACCACCTCACACCACATATTGTTCCCAAACATTTCATTTCCAACAGGTCCACCCTCCTTCTCAGATACCCAACTATTGCCCATGCCTCGCATCCGTAAATATTTAATATTGTTGGGACAAGTATTCGTTCAAACGTTTCCATTTTTGCCCTCCCAGATAACGCTCTCTTTTTCCACACATTCTTCAGTGCTCCCTGAACCTTTGTGCCCTCCCCCACTTTGTGACTCACTTCTCTTTCCATGGTTTCATTTACTGCCATGTCCACTCTCAGGTATCTAAACACCACTTCCTCCAAATTTTCTCCATTCATATTCAAACCCTAACTAACCTGTCCCTCAACCCTGCTGAACCTAATGACCTTGCTTTAATTCCCTTTCACTCTCAAATTTCTCCTTTCACATACTCTTCTGGTCTCAGTTACCAACTTCTGCAGTTTCTCACTTGAATATGCCATTAGTGCTCTATCATCAGCAAACAACACCTGACTTACTTCTCAGTCCCTCCCATCCCCTACAGCCTGCATACTCACCCTTCTTTCCAAGACTCTTATATTTACTTCCCTCACAACCCCATCCATCAACAAATTGAACAACTTTCATGATATCACACATCCTTGCTGCAAACCAACTTTCACTTGGAACCATTCACTCTCCTTTCTTCCTTCTTGTATGCAAGCCTCACACCCTTAATAAAACTTCTTGCTGCCTCTTGCAGCTTTCCTCCCACTTCATATATTCTTAAGATCTTTCATGAAACACCTCTATTAACCCTATCATATGCCTTCTGATCCAAAAATGCCCTATACTATATTCTGTAGGTATGATTTCTGTGAGGAAACCAGCCATTTGGATTGGCTGTCATGATACCCCCTTCTTCCTTCAGACAGTTAAGTAGAATAGTCTTCCTTCTTTAGTCTTTCCCTCTCCACATAACCTTTCTTTCTATAAAAGTCTTCCTTTTTCTTTAACTTTTTTCTTGCACTAGAGATGGCTTTGATTGGGTCATATTATTTGTCGGTGCTATGTCAGTCACAGTCAAAAAAAAAGGTGTGAACTCAAAGGACAAAGTGAAGTGTCTAGCCAAGATTGATGTCACCTTTGTACATTATTTGGATATTTGCAAGGAGTGGGGTACATGGATATTACAGAGATCGCTTTGCTTTATAGTTGTAGAAAGTGCACTGGATATAAGTAGATAAGTGAAAGTCTTTTATCTTAATATGATAATCTTGATAATATGTGATTGTAACTAGTTAACTTCTTTTCTAGGTAAGGGTTGGAGAGTGAAACCTCTGTGTTGTATGTGATGTGTAGGTTTTAAAGCATAGTATTTGTACAAACTACTGACAGTGACTCGTATGTTCAGGGTTTGCTGCTGGTGTACTGGAAGAGGGGCCCCATCCACGCCAGGGAAAGAAATCTGATCAGGCACATCCTCCCATTCATCCTACAAAATATACCAACAGCCTACATGGCAATGAACAAAAGATCTATGAGTTTATTGTCCGACATTTCTTAGCATGCGTTAGCAAAGATGCCCAAGGCTTTGAAACTACTGTTGAGATAGAAATAGCTGGAGAAGGGGTGAGTATAATAAGCAGTGGTAACTTTACACTAAGTGTTATCTTGTAAATTTTGAGTTATGATTAGTTGAAACTTTGCATGCACACACCAGGTCTGAATTTCAAAAAATACTGTGTTATGTATTAAGTGCTTATGTAAAGACATAACTACAAAACTCATGGGTTTCTTTTGCTGTTTCAGCAATGTATGCTTCATACCAATGTTTATTGTGTAATTTATTCTTGTTGGTTATTCGTCTCTTTGATTTTCATATATGCTGCTCTTGTAGACAGAAAGCAGTTCTGAATGACACTGTTCCACTACCTCTGCCTCATTTTCATTAGCACATACATGTTCCCTCTACTTTTTTAAAATATCACCAAATCTTTTCGAAGCTACGTCCATGTCGTTTCCTTTACAGTATCATCCAAGGGTTTGCCAGTGAAGAGCAGTGCATAGACCACTGAAATGTGGACATCTAAAATTTGGTATTTTGGGGGGGACTCTTGTGTTAACTAGCATTATAGGCAATATTGAAATTTACCTCAAAAGTGACTTGCCGGTGATGACTAGTACCAAACTTTCTCTCACTTCAGCATATAAATGAGATCCTCATTTTTAGCTAGAACTAAATCTGATATGTTCTCATTGCAAGTATATACTTAATGTTGGTTCAAACTCAGAGATTAGTTGATATACATGTCTGTTTAGTAAGCAAATAAACATTATTTTCTAAAGGTTTGGTGTCATGTTTATGTGCTTTCCTCCGTCTGAATCTCATTAAGGATATATCTCAAATATGAATTGGGAATAGCTATGGTTGCACTAGTGACATTAAGTTTATTGATAAGTTTAAAAGAGATAGCCCCATTATTGGAAACCTGTTGATCAAGGGCAAGAAAATAAGTGGACTAAGTCCAGTACCTTATGGTACTTCTAAGGTGATGTGAACCTAGTTTGAAAATTTATTGTGATGCCTAACCTTTGAAAGCAGTCTGAGAGAAGGTTCTAAGTAGAGAGGAGGAATGATGATCTGCTTAAGGGATATATTCAAGAATATAATTAGGGCAGTGTACTTTTAAACAGTCTCTCTGATAAGTGTACCTTATGTAAACATGTCGAGATTTAATCTGCCATTCATTTATCCATAAACCTACTGTCCCTTTCAATATATACCATATTTAGAGTTTAAAGACTTTTTGATAGTAGCTAAGTTGGTAAAGGCAAATTCATTAGAATATTTTTGTAATAGTTTGCATATCCCTCTTCATCTGTTTCTTTCACTACCTTGCTGACATAGGAAATGACAAGTATGAATGAAATAAGGAAACAATGTTGCTTCATTTACTGTTATTTTGACTCTTTTTTTGTCTTAGCTTCATCTTGTTTGCCACAATGCCTCTTTATATGTGCAAAGATATAACCTGTATGACACAGCAA
Source organism: Panulirus versicolor (assembly GCA_032361705.1). Lineage (NCBI taxonomy): Eukaryota > Metazoa > Arthropoda > Malacostraca > Decapoda > Palinuridae > Panulirus > Panulirus versicolor. Next base: position 10,771 of record JAUUDZ010412190.1, on the reverse strand, counting down.
TGAAATCTACATTAGATTTGCCTATTGTTCTGTTACTGTTACTGACAGATTGACTAATCTGAATCATTAACACCTCTATTCCTTCCTATCCAGTTCACTGCAAGTGGTCTCATCATCCTTGAACGGAACTATCTAGATGTTTATCCTTATGATCGATGGAGTGACAAGGTTATGCCAAAGTACGAGCAAGGCCAGGTTTTTACCCCAACCACGCTGGATATGGTTGATGGAGAAACGTCCCCTCCTGCACTGCTGACAGAAGCAGATCTCATTGCTCTCATGGAGAAACATGGCATTGGTTAGTGGGAGATTATGTTTACAATGTACTTAAAGAATTTTTGCTTTCTTGGTTGTGTAAAGGATACTGGACTTATTAGGTTTGTTTATGTAATTGGATGTATTTGATGATAGAGTGACAGATGGGGGATGTTTGAGTCAGGGTGGAATGAAAAGTAAGAGAATCAATTAGTGTGTTTTGGTAAAGAGCGAAGAAGTGGGGAAGGCCTTGCATAAGATGAAACTTGGAAAAATAGCTGAGTGGATGGTATTGCTGTTGAATTTCTGAAGAAGGAGGGTGCCTGTATTGTTGATTGGTTGGTAAGGATATTCAGTATATGTATGGATCATAGTGAAGTGCTTGAGGATTGGGAGAATGCATGTGTAGTGCCATTGTATAATGGCAAAGGGCACAAAGATGAGTGTTCAAACTACAGTGTAGCTGTTAAGTTGTATGTACAGAGTATCAGTTGGGGAGGAACAGTGTGTTTTCAGAAGTGGTAGAGGATTTGCAAATCAGGAGTTTGCCTTAAAGAATGTGTGAAAAATACTTACATAAACAGAAGGATCTGTATGTGGCATTTATGGATCTGGAGAAAGCATATGTTAGGGTTAATAGAGATGCCTTGTGGAAAGTGTAAGAATGTACAGTGAGGGAGGAAAGCTACTAGAAGCAATGAGCAGTTTCTATTAAGGCTGTAAGGCATATGTACGAGTAGGTAGAGAGGAGAGTGAATGGTTTCAGGTGAAGGTTGGTTTGCAGCAGTGGTGTGGGGTGCAGCAGTCTTGGAATGGGGTGAGTTTGCAGTCTAGGAAGTGATTCAGTTGTTGTTTACTAATGATATAGCACTGGTGGCAGATTCTGATGAGAAATTTCTGAATTTGGTGACTGATTTTGGAAGCCTGTGTGAAAGGAGAAAGTTGAGAGTAAGTCTGAGTAAAAGCAAGGTTATTAGGTTTAGCAGGGTTGAAAGATAGATTAGTTGGGGGCATGAGTTTGAATGGAGAAATTTTGGAGGAAGTGATGTGTCTTAGATATCTTGGAAAGGACAAGGCTGTAAATGGAACCATGGAAATGAGAAGGAGTCTTAGGATGGGTGAGGGGATGAAGGTTCTGGGAGTATTGAAGAACGTGTGGAATGAAGAGTTGTTATCTGGGAGAACAAAAATGGGTAAGTTTGAAGGTTTAGTAGTTCCAGTAATGATATGTAAATGCCAGGCATGAGCTATAAATGAGGATGTGCAGAGGAGATTGGATGTGTTGGAAATGAAATATTTAAGGGCATTCTGTGGTGTGAGGTGGTTTGATCTAGTAAGTTATAAAGGGGTAACGGAGAGATGTAGTGATAAAAAGAGTGTGGTCGAGAGAGCTGAAGAGGCTGTTCTGAAGTGGTTTGGACATATGGAGAGAATGAGCAAGATGAGTTTGACACAGAGGATATATTTGTCAGAAGTGGGGGGAATAAGGAGAAATGGGAGACCAAATTGGAGTGGGATGATGGAGTGAAAAAGATTTTGAAAGATCAGGGCTGGAACATGCAGGAGGGTGAAAGGCATGCATAGGTTAGAGTGAATTAGATTGATATGGTATACAGGGCTCAATGTGCTGTCATTGGACTGAGGAACAGCCTGTGAAAGGGCTGGGGGAAACTATGGAAAGGTCTGTGGGGGCTTGGTTGGGGTTAGGGTGCTGTGGTTTAGATGCATTACACACAATAGCTAGAGTGTGGATGCGATCAACTACTAAACCATCAAATCTGCCCTTGTCTACTCTCCCATGGTTCCATTTGCTTTGATGTCCACTCATAGGCATCTCAAGCATTCCATTTCCTCAAGCTTCTCTCCATTGGAACTGATATATTTATATATTGATTGATTGATTGATTCATTTAAATGGTACCTTGAAAGGTAAAACCTTTGACAGGAACTGATGCAACCCATGCTGAGCACATAGAGACAATCAAATCCCGCATGTATGTGGGACTGCAGGACATGCGGTTTGTGCCAGGCCAACTTGGTATGGGATTAGTTGAAGGCTATGATTCGATGGGCTTTCAGATGTCAAAACCCAATCTTCGGGCAGAACTTGAGGCTGACTTGAAAAGGTAGGAAGTACGTTATCAGGTATGTAAATATTTTGCTCTGTGCTTTTATTTATCTATCTCTCCATCTGTATCTCTGATGCCTGTTCCCAGCTAGAACTCCCTCAAGGGAATGGCCATGGCAGTAGGGTCTCCATAACTAGTGAACTTCAGTGCTGCTCCTTATCCTTAACAGGCCACTGGTAAAAGACAGCTCTAGCTCAGTGCTTTCAGAGGTTTCTACCTAATATTCCTTTTGACTACTTCTACTTACTCCTACCTAATGTTCAAACCTACTGTTTCTACCTAATGTTCCATTATATATAATAAATGGTTGGCAAGAACTCAAATCAACCTTTTTAACATTGAGCATCCTACTCTGTACAAAGTTCTTCATTTTATCATAACTAGGATGCTAGTGCACTTGTGTTAACTTCCAGTGACATGTGCACATTGCCTTGACAACTGGAAGAGGATGTGGCCTATCGAGCTACAGTGCTAAACATTGATATTCAGAATTGGGTACTAAGCTGCAAATTCTCAGAATTAACCTATCCAAACAGTGAATATGGTTACTTTGTGTTTAGCAGAGCTTTAATTGGAATTAATTGTAAAAGTATTCCTTGCAAAATCTCAAAAATCGTGTAAAATCAATTGTCAAAACAACTGATGATAAGCCTTTTCTTTCTTGCTAAATCAGTATCTTGGTTTATGTTCATTTTTAGAATAAGCCAGGCTCATATGCATTAAATACTTGCTGGAGTATTACCCTCCTACATAAAGAATTTTCTTTTGATATGCAGTTTATAGCCTTGAGTTTCTCGTCGTCATCAAACCTCTTAAGCCCCTCATCTTTCATCTCGAGTAATAGCCTTACATCCTGTAGTTCCCAAGGCATCTTGAAAATGTGATTACACTTCCTATGGAGGCAGTTAGAATGGTGTAGCTGGTACAACAGTGAATATGACCTGTGGCATGTGTCAGGCGATATCTTGTTTACAAGCAGACTACCAGCTTGTAGGATATGAATGTATTTTGTCATGTGAGTGATGGGATAAGGAGGGTGAAAAAGATATGGAATGAGTATTTGAAAAGATTGTTGAATAGTTCTCCTTTTTTAGGATCTCATTGAATTTTTTCATTATAATTTTTGGCAGTCTGTATATCAGTGTTTATTTTGTTAATGGTTGGTATGTTTGCTGCTCATGTAATTTGATTATTTGATTTGTTTCTAGTTTGCCTTTTACATATATTGTGATACCCCATGTTTAATTTCCTTTGTCTGTTCAGAAGGTCCCTTAGTATTTGGGATCTCCATTTTTTATACTTTCAATCAACCAATTTTTTTTAACTGTTAAGTATCCTTTACACTTTTGCACTCATTGAGATACAGGTTGTACCTCTAATCTGGTGCTCTGTGGTCCAGCACATATTGAATCTGCTGCCATTAGTTTGTGGATCTGCCACCAGGTCAGCATTTTTAGCAACACTGCAGCCAAGCTAATTAACAGTCCTATTAATTTCTTAGCCCCAGAACCAGTGTATTATGCTGACGAGTCTGCCTTGTATCGGCGTCATATGCCTCAAAAAACTCTTGCCTAAGATATTGAGGAGTCTCCATCTGGGGGTAAGGATTCCAAAGATAGGGTAATAGTTCTTGGCTGCAGCACTTTTGCAGGAACACATAAAACCAAGTTGATGGTATTTGGTTAGAGCGTTCAACTGAGGGTCTTTAAAGGGATCAATTTCTGTGGTCCAGCAATGGTCAAATCCCAAAGTTGCCAGATTAAAGAGGTGTAACCTATAGTTGGTGTGTTCTTGAGTGCTTCATAATTCAGCTTTGTACATTCATTATGCTATTTTTTCTTGGTTCATTTATTATGATAAATCTCTCATTTATCTTTGTCCTTCAGTCATTCCATGTCCTTTTCCATTTTGTTTTATATGATCATTTTTACAAGATTTGTTGTCATTTCCACCAGTAATTCTGCTAAAGAATGGTAGAGGGAATATGTTGTTATTGAACTGAAGCAGCAAGGGGAACCCATTGAATGGTTCATGGGGCTTATCTGTGGATAGTGTACTTTTGTTTCTGGTGCATTATACATGATAGCTAGAAGGTGTATATAAGGAAATGAGTTATCCTGTTACTGGTCTTACTGTGCTGATTCGGGAATGGCAAACAGATATGAAACAGATAAATGTATGAGGAATGTAGAATTAGAATCAAAGGTTGAATGAGTACATGTTAAGGATGTGTGCTTAACTTATGTGACACTGAATAGACTTCATAAAGATAAGGTGCATATAATTTTGTAATTAAGCAATTGAAAATAAACTTCCTTAACTTTTGCAGAATATGTATAGGAGCTAAGGATCCAAAGGTAGTCCTGCTTGAACAAGTCACTAAGTATCGGGACGTGTTTGAGGAAGCTTTACGGCAGGTATGAAATTCATTCTTAGAATTACCTCTTAGTGTGAATGAAAGTTAACTAGATTTGCTTTACTTCTAATTTTCCTCCACAGTTGTTGATACAGGTGGAATTCTGTTAAATAATTTTGCTTTTCTCTCCACTGCAGTTTGCCCTGTAAGCTTAAGAGACATTTCTTGTTAATGTACTGGCTAGGACCCTGTCCAGCCTCGTATTTGTTGATGAGGCAGCAGCCTACACTTACCCTTTATGAACACGTAAGTGATATCTGCAGCTTGCCCTTGGTCAATTATCAACCTCAGCCATGCTGATATCACTGACCTGTCTTTTATCACCTTCTCAAAGCTGGCTCATTTCTTTGTTTTCAGGACTGACAGATTTGCCAGCTCCTGCTGTACAGTCAGCTTTTATGAATCAGTATCCCTATCTTTCACTGTATTTGTTTTTTACTTATTTTGAATTTACACATTTGTATATTTCATATAGAGTGAAAGTAGATTCTAGGTTATTCATGATGCTGTTCCAGTATCAGCACCATTTAGACTTTGGTTTGGGGCTATATATGCAGAAATGTTTTGGATGTGTTCACCCATTGGCTGTACCTTACAGGTAAGCAACTTGGTGACCTTGGCATTGAAAGTATCAGTGTCCACATCATGTCTTTAGTCTGTCTGTTTGCTTATTACTAAGAGTTAGTGGAATTCGATTTTCTTTCACCCAGCTTAGCAAAAGGTTCTTCTCGAATAAGTGGCTTTTCCTGGACTTAGTTATCCAGTAGTCCATGGTGGGACAACACTTTCATGCCAGAGGTGCCTTCAGCGTGTCACATGCCTAAGTTTTTACCATGAAGTGTTATCTGGACTACCTCAGACTGAAGGACCTCAGCTTCAGTCCTGGATTTTTATTTTTCATGAATAGTGTTTTTCTCAAAGCCTTTACAGGCAAAGATATAGAGCAAATTGACATTAAACCTTTTCCAATACATTTGCCCTTTTACTTAGTTCACCTTAGGTTGGCCTGAAATAACTTTTTCTTTCTTGAAGAATCAGAATTCTTGGAATTAACTTGCACTCTTTTAAAAAAGTTCACTAACCCTTGTCACCTAAGAACAAAGTCGATAGTGCTGTTGCCTCTTAGGAAAGTCCTTCAAGGACATGTATCTCTAGGTTTTGCTTTTCAAAACAGTCGTGATTTGAGATTTACAACTGCTCTCTCCTCTGGGGAGAAAGGTTGCTCTTTTGTCCAGCAAATCAAATGGGAACTTTCAGTCTGAAACCTCGTGTAATCCATTTTATTTTTTTTTTTTTTTGCTGTTACCTCCCCACATACACACATGAAGTCACATACACACAATTTCCCGCTGGGAAATTAACACAGAAGCTCCAAGCTTTCAACTCTGTTTCAAACCATTTTCAAGGATACAGATTTTTTTCTTGTGAACAAGAGAATGTATATATAAAACCAGCCTACACCACAGCTAAGGAAACAAGGAACACTTAATCTGAGAAACATGGAAAGGTTGGCCAGAATGATAAAGTGACCCTTTTACTGCTTTCATAATTCCTTCATTTGATGTTCATGGAGCTGTTGAGTATGATAAAAGAGGATTCAACAATAAGCCTTTCTGTAAGTTACACTCAAGGATAAAATAGATTTGACTCTCCATATTTTATTGGATGTGAACAATCTTCTATATGTTTGAATATTGCACTTGACTCCAAGACTGCCCTTACGGAATATTTATGCTGTTGAATCCTTTCCTTTAAAGATTTACCCATTTGGATAACATACATCTTATTACATACTTTATATGGAACTGAGTACATATCTGATTTTTGATGAGATAGCCTGTTCTTTATTAAGGAAATCTGTATGGTGCTTTCATATTTGAAAACAACATTAATGTTGAGTTTTTCAAAATACTAGTAAGAAGTGAAAATTCCTTAAGATAGGTTAGATCCAATATATTTTTGTAGTGAATTTGTCTTCCTTTTTATTACAATAGTGGGTATTCCTTGCATTTGTCACTTTACCATTCTGGTCATCTTTTCCATGTTTCTCAGATCAACTGTTCCCTATTTCCTCAGCTGGTTTATATATATTCTCTTGCTCATATTAAGTCTGTATCTTTGAAAAGGGCTAGAAATACAGTTGGAAGCTTGGAACTTCTGTGCTTATTTTTCCAGCGAGTTGCATGAATCTTGTTGTTTAGCTCTGGGCTCTAGAAGGGGAGTTATTGAATATCATGCCTTGTTTAGAAACTAAACCTGTCTTTATAGTCTTCAGTGGGTTTAGATTGAGTAATACCCGTTTTACCCGAGAGTGAAATTATGCTATTAGTAGTCTTCCCTCTCTGGAACGATACAGAGTTTAGCAGGGCCTCTGTACGAGGATGACATGCATATCATTTAAAAAGTTTCTAATGTTATGGATATACCCTTGCAGTTCTGGGGATTCCTCCACCAGGAGAATGCGTGGAATGATGTATACAAGGGAGGCATGTAAGGACAGGGATAAGTGGATACTCTTTTGTTGTGTCCACCCCTTGATGGGAGTCCTCAGAAGGAATGGGCATCAGAGAGATAGATAGATACATAGGAGATAAAGTTTCCTTTTTCTTTCCTATTTACCATTAAAGGTCACCACTGGGTGAATCTTTCAACTCTTCCAATAAATTAATGAGTGCTTCCAGCAATTTAGGAGGAAGTAACCATTTAATGGATGGTGCGACATTTTGTTTATTGGGGTTTGAGCTGCACAAGCATTTAAAATCACTGGCCTGCCACCAGACACTGTCCTCTAGAATATCCTTTGTTTAAACTCATTTGCTGAATACAGTGAACTTTTATCTCATTAACTCTTTGTATCATAAAAATCTGTTCAATCCTGTCTTTTGTAATGACATTGAATCTGTTGATTTTTATATAGAATAGGTTATCTTATGTGGTTTGTAATAAGACTGTGCCTTTTGTACCCACAACAGGCTGGAAAAATTGATGAAGCTCTGGCGCAATTCTTAAATGAGGAGCCACAGCGTCGCCCAGAGAATGAGCCCATCCCAGAAATCCCACAATTTACTCCTGTAGGTACTTAAGGCATGGAATTGTATCTAGTGTGGCTGATGTGCTTACAGTGAATTGGTTGTGGAAATGCAGTTTTAAGTTTTCACTCATTCTCTCCATTGGCATGTCCTTGGTTAGTTCTCTGAGTCAAACTGTGCTCACTACCACACTTCTCTTTGATGCTTTCATTTCTTACATGATCATGGTACTTTACTCCACAAATTGTGTTAAGGCATTTAATTTCCAGCACATCCACTTTCTTCCTTTGTTTTGTCTTGTAACCCAAGTCCCCATCGATACAATATTGTTAGGACTTCTGTTCCTTCAAAAATATCCATCTTTGCCCTACAGACACTGATCCTTCTTTCCATGTTTTTAACACACCCATGACCTTAATCTCTTCTTCCACTTTGTAACTTACTTCAGTCCTTGTGATTCTATTAGCTACCATATTCTCTTCCAGGTATCTAAAGCACTCTACTTCTTCCTGGTCCTCCCCATTTAAGTTCACTCTCAAAGCATCCTGTCTCACCTTGTTCTGCACATCATTATCGTACATTTGTTCACATTTTCAGCTTTGTCCATTTACACACACTCCAGCTCCTGGAGTTTTTGTCATCTGCTGCCAGAAATATCTTCTACAAACTGTAATTGATTCACCTTCACTGACCCCAACCCCTAACATACTATACACCTGCCCTTTGCCAAAGGAGTCTCATATTTACCTTCGTTAGCACCCAGTTCATGAACAGATTAAGTATGCATGTTAACATTACACATGTTGAAGTAAATTCACCTTCCTTGGGAACCACTCACTCTCACCCTTCCATTGTAAGAGTACTCAAAGCATACGAGCGTAGAATTCTGCTGGTGTTGTGGACATGTTAAAATCAGCAGCAGTGAAATAATCGATACTGTGGTTAAAGCAGCTGTATTTAATGATTTATGTACAAGAATATTACTTCACAGTTATTTTATGTCAGAATGATCAGTTATGTAAGATGTAAATGGTAAGCTAGATGGAAACTTGGAAGTTCGAATGATTGACAAACTGTGGATCATAAAGAAAGTTGTTGAAGTGTGATCTTCCTATTTCAACAGTTGTTGTCATTTTATGACAGTTCTTTGTCAGCTGAGGATTAGGAACTTAATGGAGAGGAGACCTGACCTACTATGTGACACATACAATTACAGTATTACCATGGAGACTGTACAAATGGAATGCCTGAAATATAGAAATCTTAAGAGTCAAATTTAAATTATATGATAATTGAAGAAATAAAGGTGTTGAAGATATTTTAGACAATAATATTAGTGTAAATAAATTGATACATTTTTAAACAAAGCCAAAATATATGATATTATGTATATAGCTTTAAGTTTTTAGATATCTTTTTCATGCAAAAAAAGTACTGAATAACCATTATGTTCTAGTGCTTTACAAATTCCATAAATTCAAGTCGTCCTACTTGCACACATCGTACTCCCAACAAAAACTGCTCGTTGCATATATTAACATTTCATTTTCCCAATCTGTGTAACATCTTCCATAAGGTAGTGAGAGAGTCATGGTAAATGATATAGTGCAATAAGAGGTTGTGAGAGCCTTTTTTGAGATGACTTGTGGCAAACTCACAGAATTGCTGACTCCGCTATGGAAAGAGAGGCAGAGTACACTGTGGAAAGCGACATGGAAAGTGAAGGCTCGAAAAGCCACAAGCTTAGTCGCAGAGGTGTAGAGAGACAGAAACTCAGAATTAAGAGTGCTGAGTTACAGGGAAAGGCTAGAGGCTTTCATTTTGTCCACTTAGGAAGAGAGAAAAGTGATTGCAACATTTAAGTTTTTTAACATATTGATGACATGTAGGGACAGAGCAACCAGAGGACATGAAATAAAGCAAGACACTTGTTAAGAAAGATTATACTAGAATATGTATGAAAATCTTGTTAGTAGAAGTTACCTGTCGTCTCTTCCAAGAAAGATGGATCTTGAAGACTTTCAATACAAAAGGAAAATCTAATGATGCTCCTTATGACACTGGCATGAATAGAATACTGCTGTTAGTTAATATCACCTTACAAGATGGGCTAAATTTCAGAATTAGAAAGTGTTTAGATATATTTCATGGCCTGTTTTGACTCAGTAAAGGAACTGAACTTCTTGAAATAGTTGAAAACACTGAGGCTGTACTCCCTGGATTGCAGACAGGAGAGCTGTATCATCATATACTAGGAGGCTTTTCTCTCTCTCTCCCTCAACCGGAAGGGAATCAAAAGTGTTTGCCCTATTAATTCTCCTGTTATCACCTCTCTTCAGCCATCCCTTTACTATCTGTCTGTCTATATCTCTGATGGCAGTTCCAATTAGAACTCCCTCAGAGGGGTGGCCATGGCAAGTCTCTTCATAACTAAAGAACTCCTGTGCCACTTCTTAACCTTTAGTGCCTCACCCTTAATAGGCCACTGGCAGAGGGCAAGTCTAGTGCAGTGTTTACAGAGGCTCCTATCTAATGTTCTTAATGACCACTTCTATCTAATGCTCATACCTACTACTTCTACCTAATGTTTCTACTTAATAATCCTGCCTAAATGTCTCCCTCTGCCAGTGGCCTGTTAAGGGTGAGGCATTAAAAGCTAAGAAGTGGCACTGGAGTTCATGAGTTATGGAGACTATTGCTGTGGCAACCCCCTTGAGGGAGTTCCAGAAAGGAACAGGCATCAGAGATATAGATAGATAGATATATGATGGTTGCAAGTTTTCACATTATGAAACAATATGGTAGATGAGAATAATTTGTAATATAAAAGTGATGTACATAACATAATCCATGTAAGATGAAATTTGTTTTATGGGACATTTAACTCGGACAAATAACTCTCACCATTTTGTATAATATCATGTTTCTGGCAGAGATGCAAG
>JAUUDZ010412179.1:0-15020 GCA_032361705.1 Panulirus versicolor | reverse complement strand
ACCTTCCACAGAGCATCTCTATCAACTCTATCATATGCCTTCTCCAGATCCATAAATGCTACAGACAAATCCATTTGTTTTTCTAAGTATTTCTCACATACATTCTTCAAAGCATACACTGATCCACACATCCTCTACCACTTTTGAAACCACACTGCTCTTTCCCAGTATGATTCTCTGTCCAATTTCTGCTGTTAAACTTTTTCTTTATTATTTGCAGATTGGCAGTAATCACATAATTTATGTTTCAATGAATATGTTTCTCTGCATTCCCCGATAGACATGGTTGTTGCTGGGAAATAAAGAGCGGTCAATTGCTGCAACAGGTGTGAATGATAAATCATCTCGATCACATGCTGTCTTCACCATCAGGCTTACCCAGATGCAGGTATGGTAATATTTATACTAAATGTTTTTGATTGGTTAAATGAAATTATTTCAAGACCCTGCTGGTAGATCATTGTTGGTGGTATTTGACATACAGTCCTGGCAGAAAAGACTGACGTGCCCTGCTTACAGTGTGATTCAACATAAAAATATTAATAAACAAGATAAAACAAGTACTCACCCCCCTTAGTATGATGTCTTTCAACCTTAATGCTGTCCTGAAGGTGCTTGGGAACAGATGCTACAAGATTCTGAAGGTATGTAGGGTCAAGGATGTCCCAAGTATCCTGGATGGTGGTCTGGAACTTAGGAATGCTGTATGTATCCCACCCACATAACTGTGACTCTATAATTGACCATGAGTTCTCAGTAGGGTTAGAGTCAAGTGAAGTTCCTGGCCAGTCCTGAATGTGTGTCTTACCACAAAATGCAAACCAATCACATATTAATTTAGCAGTGTGGCATGATGCACCATCTTGCTTAAAAATATCACAACCAGTCTTCTCAAAACAGTCTGGACGTTCATCACACAACAGCTCCAGGTATCGATTCTGATTCAGTCACATTTCGAGGTAAAACACAAGACTTCCAACACCATTATAGTCAAAAGACCCCAAACCATTAGTAAGCATGGAAATTTTACCATTGCTTCAATGTACTTAGGGTTGTATGGGTCACTACCTGTCTTCCAGTACATTTTGCATCGGCTGCAAGTAGCATCAAATGTAGCCTCACCATACCACTACACTTTCTTCCAGTTTTCGTCATCCCACTGCAAATATTTCTTGGCAAATGCAAGTCTTTTCTTGTTCTGGTAGTCTGTCGGAAGTGGTTTTTTTGCGAGGCATGCACGTCTTGAACTTCAAGTCATCACGAAGCCGCCTATGAATCTTATGTACAGACACTTGACCAATAGCCCTGTGTTACCTTTCTTTAATTGTCATGCTGAAATACGTGGATTCTTGTCCACTTGATGTTGGATAATCTTCAAAGTATGTTGGAAAGTGTTACGAGTTCATCCAGATCATTTCTTCTGAGTAGGAATATCAGTGCCACCACTGTCAACAAAATGCTTCGTCCATCTTTGCACACTTTGTAATGCCAGCCTTGTAGTTTCAGCTATTTCTTCATTACACTTTCCTGCCGTGTTCAAGGCTACAATAGCAGCAATATCCTCTTTAGACAAGTCTTTAGGGCCAGGCATTGCAGCACAAACCCACCACAAAGCACATGTGGGTAGGATAGAAAACTGGACGTCAAAGGGACAACAGAAAAAACACACACCCACCACTATAGTTGCAGGCAGACTGACCACCACCTGTTGCTACCCCAGGGGCCCCCCTCTCCACACCAACGCCCATGAGCTGCCCCAGTATTTTTCAACATTTAAGAGTCATGTTTTAGGATATTATACAAACGGGCAAAGAATAATTTCATAGTCATGTTTTAGGGTATTATACAAATGGGCGAAAAATACTGGTCCATTTCCTATCATGCCAATTTTTCTGCCAGGACTGTTTATGATTTTTATATTTAGTGCAAAACTGAAAAAAGTAAAGTGGGCTGTAAGGCCCATTTGGCATTTCAGTAAGGGCCATGTCTCTAGGCAAGGACATCCCTGGAAAATCTTGAGGTAGTATACAAACTGTTGGCTGCCTAGTTTTATCACAGCTGTTGTGCTCTACACCAGCTGAGGTCGGTACCTGTTTACTCAAGTCAGAAAAAGGCTGAACATCTGGATTGCCTATGTGTCATGTACCTGCAATGGAGGCTAGACCTTGGTTTTTGAATTTGAAGCTAATAAAATAAACTAGGTACCACCAAGGTATCTCAAGTGAAATAAGTTCTGGTAGAAAAAGGACTGTATTGTGATTGTGATTTCTGGACACTGGTAGGAATTGGGAGAAGGAGTAAGGGACAGGTTTTAACTCAGTACAGTGAATATTTTGCTGCCCATGGTAAGTGCGCCATCATGTTTTAACCCCTTTTGAAAGTCAGTCTTGGTTTAACATAGCATGTTTTTTTTTTTCTTTCATTCCAGCATGCACTGATTTTAAGGATTTAAAGCACTGTTATTAATTTGCATTCCTTCTCCCTTCATCATTTTGTCTCATATGTATCATCCTTAATGACTCAGTTTTCAGTGCATAATTTATAGTTTTGAAATTAAAAGATACCAAAAGAAATATGATTCTCTTACAGTTTTCTCATTGCTCTCCTGTATAAAACTTAGATACTTTACTTGCAATATAGTTATTTTTGTTTGTAGCTGTGACTGGGAAGATGGAATGAAAGCTAACTTCATTGATACCTCTATTTTTTTTTTTCCCATTCCATAAGTTAGGTCACCAAAATGGCTTTTGATATGGATATACAGCAAACCCACAATTCACTGGACAAATTGGGATGAGCGGGTGTCTGTTAAATCGAATATAACCTATGGGACATATTTTGATACTTTAAACAGTAATACAATATACAGTTCACACACTTTCTTTTAAATCATCTATCACTTGATGCCACTTTGAATTGTAAGGATTGCAGAATTATTTAATAGATAGTCACAGTTCTCTGTATACAACCTGACTGCATGATAACTTAAGGCAGACTGAGACCAAAACAAAGCGAGTATACTTCATGCTACCAAAAACAAGTGCGATATGAAATGTGCATGGTGTGATATTTGAGATTTTTTTTTTTTTCCTTATTTTATTATTAATGTATAATTATTTGCCAAGTCCATTAAATCCTAAATCCGATATATTGGAGACTGTTAAATCAAGAGTTTATTGTATTTTAGAAAATACTGTATAATGAAATATACAGTCACTACGAATCTAGATTATCTCAGTGAATACAAGAATGATTGTAAAAAATAGAAAAATTAACTTATATGAACTTTACAATTTAGAAGCCATTAGAAATAACTGGGAAAAGAGGACAGCTTAAAGAATTAAGTAAATCGTGTTATTTCATCATTTATGAGAGGTTATCATTTATTCTTTCCATTATCCCATGATGATACTGTCAGTCTTTGCCTTTCATACCTGCTTGTCCCTTTATTATCATGTCAGCAAGTTCATTACTATATCAAGAAAACTTTAGGAGTGCTGTTACATGTTTTTATGTTCATCATTTGTATAGCCTTTTGGCATTTTTATCAGCAAAAGGAAGTGGTTGTGCAGCTGCAGTAAGAGGTGAAGAGGTCTACCTTTTAACATCAGCTGTATTATCTTAGTCAGAGCTTGTAGAATCATAAAGTATTATCTTCATTAAGTGTCTTTATAATTATTACTGTCATATTGATCATTACTTGGCCTGCTGAGAGTGAAAAACTTGCATCTCCTTCAAGTGAAGCTTTGCTTTGATTTCATCTGTTTGACTACCCAAATCAGTTTCTCTCCCTATTAGGTGAAGTTTTATCTTCATTTTTGTGTCTGTATAGTAGTCACTATCATATTCATCATCACCAAGCATATAGATAAAAGAAGTGGAAAAGGAAGCAAAATTAAGGCAGATGCTTGCACCTCCTCAAAGAGATGCCTCACTGCGCTATCATCTGTTGATGTAGATAAGAGCTTGTAATGCCATCTATTAAGAGAAATGGCACCTATTATACTCTTGTCTCCTGGGAATGATAGAAAACAAATCTGAAACCCCACATGGTATCTGGTGATAATTTTTCAAACATAAGGGACCCATATTAATTTGGGGTAATGATTATTGTCACAAAAGCAGCCCAAGTATACACAAGGTGGTAAGGGAAGAGGTTAAGCATATAGGAACAATCTTACCCATTCACACAGAGGATTTTAGCCTTTGAGGGATCTTTAACACATCACCAATATTCATTCCAGTCTAGATTGTGTTCATCAGGCAGATGTAACATATCATTGACATTTCTCAAGATCATATATTTTTTTCATGGGTAATTTGATATCGTTAGCACTCTTAAGAAAGGAATTGACATCAAGGTCAGTTACTTTGAGGTTTTCACTGAAAAGCATTATGTTATAGGAATGTAATGCGAGATTTGAACCATATTGTCCAAAATTTAGGGCTGAGATGTATTGTGCTTGAAATTCACATGAAGCTGTCAGTTTTCTAGACTTTCAAAGTAAAACTTTAATGTCACAGTCGGAAAAAGAGCCATCCCTAAGAAAAATGAGATGTAGAACTTTTACCGGATATCATCGAAGTAAAATAAAACCTCTGTTGTCTGATGTGCTTGGGGAATTCATGATTTTGGAGAACAAAATTTCTGATTATTCAAAGGTCTGGAGGGCCTGGATGTGGAAAGGGAGCTGTGGTTTCGGTGCATTACACATGACAGCTAGAGAATGAGTGTGAGCAGATGTGGCCTTTCTTCATCTGTTTCCTGGCACTGTCTCGCTGATGCAGGGGAGTGACAATGCTGTTTACTGTGGGGCAGGGTGGTGCCAGGAATGGATGAGGATGAGCAAGTATGAATATGTACCTGTGTATATATGTATGTGTGTATGTTATGTATATGTGCGTGTATGGGCGTTTATTTATGTGTGTGTGGGCTGTTCTTCGTATATTTCTTGGCTCTTCTTTGATGACGCAGGAAATGGCAATCAAGTATAATGAATTAATATAAATATGTGTGTGTGTGTGTGTGTGAGTGTATGTATATATATGGGTCTTTCTTCGTCTTTCCTGGTGCTGCCTCAGTGACGCAGGAACCTGCAATCAGGAATAATGAAATGAAAATTACAATTCAGAAATGGTAATATTTTGAAATATTTTCCTTAGAGTAAATATTGATATAAGGAAGCAAATGCCTCAATCTTCTGCTGCTTGAGGATGTCGTAAATAGTCGTCATTCCAACGTTGAAGTCATCCAGAAGTGCTGCCTTGGACTCGCCTTAGCCAACTGCTTGCACTACTCCCTTTCCTTTTTGAGGTTAAAATGTTCTTGTGCTTCATGCAAGATGTAGATGGTTTCGTTAAGCTGTTAGGCAATTGCTGACGGTGCTTGAAAGGGGCCATTGTCTGCAATAGTTATACAGGGTACACTAAATCCACAAACTTGCAAGACCAGCACAGAACACAGTGCCAGAAATTGCTTATGAAATGATAAACAATCACCAGCAGCACAAAACACAGGTGTGAGTATGCTTATTGCTTTGGCTTAGTGCATGTGTGATTTGAAATATTTCTACATATCTCTTTTCATTTTTTTTAGTTTTTTTGGGTAATCAAATGACCCCCAACTGAAATTGAAAATTGAAATATGGATAGCAAAGGCTTTAGTGTTGCTAGATCCCAAAATTTGGTAATTGAGGCTTGACTATTAGTTAATGAACAAGCATCTATCTTTTTTTTTCAGTTAATGAACAAGCAAATAGCTGTACTCTTAGATATTGGAAAGAGCAGGAAAATTGTTTGTTTATTCCATATCTTGAGAGAGCATTTCTTTCCACAAATCTCTTTAGCATCAAGTGATTGATTTTTAAAGTAATTAATTCCATGTAGCTCCCAGTACCGTTGCCTATTTCACCCTGTGCAGTTGGGGAAAAAAAATTATATCCTTATTCACCTACATCCCAACTTGTGACAGGGTTAAGTTCTTGGAATCCTTATGCAAGTTGGGTTGTCATAAGTACGTCAGTTGAAACCCATCATATAAGGTTGAGGGGATGTTATATTCATGAGTAACATTCTTTCCATATCTAGCTCTTACGAATGGAATATCCGTGGAACAGTTTAAGAACATATCTTTTCCTTTCATCATTTATTTTAGATGATATTTAATACTGTCTTTCATATTGGAAGCATATGTTAAGCCAACTAAATCACACCTGTCACATATATAGTGTCATGTAGAAAAAATGTGCCAAGAATTGATACTTATTGCTGCATGATTCAGAGTGGAATGCTTCTCATCAGTATTTTCTTATCTAATTCATAAACAGATGATATTGTAGATATTCAGTGAAATAATGGTGCAAATAGGTTGTAAAGATGGAACAGCTCTTGAGCACTGGAGTATTAATGCTGGCAAGGAAAACTTTCAACTTGTCCTCTAAATGAAATGGCAAATTGTATTTTTTCTTCTTAGTTTTCTTTACGAGGTTTTTACCTCACTCATGAACTAGTCATTATGTATATACTTACAAAAATCAAAGAGAATATAAGAGGTATAGATCAAACTAAGGAACCCTCACCAATGTTGCCATAATACAACAACATTGCTTGCTAGCTTTCTCTCATTCGCTTTGTACCAACAGTTTTCTCTATTATTTTCTTGTATATGTAAAGAGTTATTACTTTATTTTTTAGATAACAATCCACTGAAGAAAATTGTGTGAAGAAGATTTACAAAAAGCATGATTTACCATATATACCACAAATAGGTTGAGAATTTTGCTTGCTAGCATTAGCACTCCTGTGCTCAATAGCTGTCCCACCTCAACCACTTATTTTTGCCATTGTTTTTGTGAATATCTACACTGTTATTAGTTCATGAGATAGATAAGTACATATTAAAGAGAACTGAAAAATGTATAGTAAGATATGAATAAGAGGGGATTATGTACTGTCATGGGGCTGAACTAGGGCACATGAGCAGTCAGAGGAAACCATGAAAATATCTTCAGGGCCTTGTTGTAGATTGGGGGTTCTTGTTTCACTGTATTATACATGACAGCTAGAGTGTGGATGTGAGCAAGTGAGGCTTTTTCTCTCTGTTTATGGCATTACCTTTGCTGACATTGGAAATAGGGAATGTGTTTGAAAAGAATTAGTTATTTTATGAGAACACGTTGAACGATTTACCAATGATGTATAGCATTTGCATTTATAGCTAGTGCTAAGTGCTTTCAGAGAATTTTTTGCTTCAGAGGAGTCCATCATGTCCTTCCTGCTAAGTGTAGTGCAGCCTTAGGGCTGCAGAAGCCTCTGGATTTTGTAAAATGGGTCTTGAGGTTATACAATAACAAAAATACATATGTGTATATTCAGTTTCTAAAAGTTGGAACAGAAGCCGCTAAGGAAGGAATGCTCATCTTCATGAAAGGCTCAGATTGAAGTGTCTGAACTTGAATGGATATAGCCAAGATAAGAAGGGAGAGATAAGGAGTAAGTTTGATAAGAGGAGCCTGGATGCTCTACCTCTTGAGTGAAACAAAGCTCAAGCATTAGGGGGAAGAATGGTTTGGAAATGTCTCAAAGGTCAAATCAGGAGTGATTGTGAGGGTGAGAGCTAAGTATAGTCATTAGAATGGGTGAAAGAGTGCGAGAAGGTGAGCCTTATACTTATGCATGTTGAAGCAACAGGAGGGAGGAAGAGAGGTGAATGTTTTGGGGGGAGCAAGTTTCTTACTTGATTTTATGTTATGCACTCAGGTCGCTCTATCCCTACATCTCATGAATAACTGTCCATTGTTCACTTTATTGATCTCATCAGGTAACCCTTCACTCCTCTCTCTCTTCTAAAGTGGGTATATTTGAATCCTCCAGTCTTTTCCTATAGCTTTACTCTCTTAACTCTGTTACCCAGCTTTGTTCCTTTTTCCTGGACCTTCTTTGTGACTTTTTTTTTTGCTTCTCCGGGTGTAATGACCAAACCTGAGAAACTTATTTTAGTTGTAGCCTTATCTAGGATGTGAATAGCTTCCTAAATATTTCCTCATCCATATACATGAAAGCTATTCTGATATTTGCCTGCCGACAGTTTGTCTCCTTAACTATTCTCCTAACATGGGACTCGGGCAACAGGTTAGGGATGAGGTCTACTCAATTCCTCCTCATGTATAAAATCCTAAAGCTTCTTATTTCCTTCTAGGTTTTAATCATTATGAGGCTGCCTTTTGTTTTGTCCCATCGTCACTTCTTTATGTTTGATAGGGTTGATTTTCAACTACCACATATCAAACTTACTTCGGAGCATGTTAGGTACCCTTGTAAGCTGATGTAATCCTCCTAATTGTTCACTGCGCTCATAACCTTTGATCATCTGCAAACATATTTAGGTAGGATTCCCTACCTCTATACAAGTCATGAATATTGATCAAGAAGAGTAATAGGTGTGAGTAGGAAGAGGGGAGGGTAAGTGGTTTCGTGTGAAAATGGGTTTGCAGCAGAGGTGTTTGATATCACCATTTCTGATGAGGGAACTGAATGTAATGGCCTTGGAGAGAGAAGCAGGTCTACAGTCTGTTAGGGATGGGGGTCCCTGGTAGGTGAGTCAGTTGTTTCCTGATGGCACTGCACTGGTGGCAGATCAGAGTGAGAAACTAGTTGAAGTTATTGTCTGAGTTTGGGAGTGTGTGAAAGGAGGAACTTGAGAGTGAAGTAACTTTAAGTAAGGCTAGAAGTTTGGCTATAGAAAGAGACAGGATAGCTGGAGTGAGTTTCAATGGAGAAAAAATGGGGAAAGTGGGTTGTTTTAGGTACCTGGGAATGAACATGACAGCAAGCAGTATAGAATATAGAAGCTGAAATGATCATTACAGTGGGTGAAGGAGCAAAGGTCCTGGATGGATTGAGGAGTGCATGTGAAGAGAGGTCACTGTCTGCAAGGGCAAAGATGAGCATGTTTGATGGTTTAGTGGGCCCCTTGGTGTAGCTTGGATGGAGGTGTGGCACCTGTTAAAAAGTACAGAAAAGGTTGGATGATTTGGAAATGAAATTACATTTGTGGACAGTATGTAGTGTGAGGAGGATTTATTGAATAAGAAATCATTGGGTAAGAGAAAGGTATGATGATAGAAGTAGTATAAGTGAGAGAGCTGAAGAGGGTGTCCAGTAATGGATTGGACACTTGGAGAGGACCTTTGAGAAAAGGATACCCAAAAAGATATGTATATAAGAAGTGTATGGAGCAAGAAAAAGGAAAAACTAAAGAGATGAAAGAATTGAGAGAAAGACAATGTGTTTGTAGCCTAGATATGCAGAAGGATGTGAGATATGTAAGGGATAGAGTGAATTGGAGCAGTGTGTTGTACAGGGACTGACATTTTGCTCATAGGCTGAACTAGGGCATATGAAGAAATCACAAGAAACCAAGGAAAGATTTGTGGGGCCTGATTGTGATTAAGGGGCTCAGGTTTTGATGCATTATACATGACAGCTAGAGTAGATGTGAATGAATGAGGCTATTTCTTCAGTTGTTCCCATGTTACCTTATTAGTGTGGGAAATAGTGAAGAGGTATAAAAGAGATATATTTTTTTCATACTTACTCAGCATATCTTTTTTTAGCGTGGTGGCACTGGGAACTGAAAAAGAAAGGTTGCTTCTGCTCACATCCATTTCTATAACTGTCATGTGTAATTCACTGAAACCACAGCTCCTCATCCACAACCAGGCCCCACAGATCTTAGCATGGTTTACTCCAGACATTTCACAGTCCCTAGGCCAGTTCATTGACAACATGTTGACTTCAGTATAGCACATCATTCCAATTTACTTCATCCCTTGCATGCCTTTCACCCTCCTGCTGATCAGGCCCTGATTGCTCAAAATCTTTTTCACCATCCTTTCATTTCCAATTTGATCTCCCTGTTTTCCTTGTTCCCTCCAATTCTGACACATGTATCCTCTTTGTCAACCTTTCTTCATTCATTCTCTCCATATGATCTAACCATTTCAGCACACTGTCTTTAGCTCTATGTTTCATTCTTTTTATTACCTTGCCTTTCTCTTACCCTTTCATTATTTAGTCAGTCAAACCATCTCACACCATGTATTATCCTCAGACATTTGATTTCCAACATGCTCACCCTTCTTCACACCTCCTCATCTATAGCCCATGCATTATATCCATATAATATTGTTAGGACCACTATTCCTTCAAACATGCCCATTACCCTCCCATATAACGTTCTCTCTTTCCACACATTCTTAGGCCTTTTCAGAACATACGCTCCCTCGCCCACCCTATGAATCACTTCCACTTCCATGATTCCATTAGCTGCTATGTCCACTCCCAGGTATCTAGAACACTTCACTTCCTTCAACTTTTCTCCATTCCAAACTCACACCCCATCATACCTTTCCTCAACCCAGTTAAGTCTTGCTTTTTCATTTGCTCTCAGCTTCCTCCTTTCATATACATTTCCAAACTCTTCATCAACTTCTGTAATTTCTCTTTCGACTCTGCCACCAGTGTTGTAGCAAAAGCAAACAACAACTGACTCACTGGCCATGCCATCTCATTCCCTACAGACTGCAAACTCACCCCTTCTTCCAAGACTCTCACATTTATCACCTACTCATACACATGCCTTATGCCCTTGAAAAAAAAAACTTTTTTCCTCTCTGCTTCTAGTAGCTTTCTTCACACAGTGTACATTCTTAAGACCTTCCGCAAGGCTGCTCTATCATTCCTATCATATGCTTTCTCCAGATCGGTAAATGCAACATATAAATCCATCTGTCTCTCTAAGTATTTCTCTCACATTCGTAAGAGCAAACACCTGATCCACACATCCTCTACCACTTCTGAAGCTACACTGCTACTTCCCAATCTGATGCTCTGTACATGCCATCACCCTTTCAACCACTACCTCCCTATAGAACATACCAGTTACACTCGTTGAACTTATATACGTAGTGTGAACTTTCACTGTTATCCCTCTTGCTTTTATAGAGTGCATTCCATCAATTCTCAGTCACCTCACCATGATCCATATGCACACTGAAAATCCTTACCAATCAACAGACAACACAGTCACCCACTTTCTTGGTGAATTCAACTGCAGTACCTTATGCTCCAGCTGCCTTACCACATTTCATCTTATGTAAGGCTATCACCACTTCTCTCTTCTCTAAAGCACTCTCCTTGACTCTTTCACTTCATGTACCACCACAAACCAAACACACTACATCTCCTGCCTTCATCTAATGCATTCAGTAATCCTTCAAAATTCTCACTGCATTTCCCCCTCACTTCATCACTGTTTGTTACCACATCCCCTCTTGTCCCCTTTACTGATGTTCCTCTTTGTTTTTTCTCATCATTAACCTACATCCAAAGCATCTTCTTCTCCTTTAGGTTTACTGATACTCACTAACCACAATTCTCATTTTCCACTTTTTCAGCCCCTGCACCTCCCTATTGACCTCTTGTTTCTTTTTCTTATTCATCCCCCCAATCTTATGCTCTCCTTCCTTGTAAGTACTACCCCAGTGCTTTTTCTCTTTCACCAGCAAATTTACTTTTTCTTTCCACCACTCGCTGCCTTTTCTAGTCTGCCCACCTCCCACCTTTCGCATGCTACATGCATCAGTCACACATGCCAGCACTGTTTCCCTCAGTATCTCCCATCCTTTACCCACTCCCCTCACTTCTCTTACTGCCAGCACTGTTTCTCTAAGTACTTCCCATTCCTCACCCACTCCCCTTGCTTCATTTACTCTCTCCTTTTATCATTCAACACTCAGTCTCTTCTGATATAACCACACAAGTCCCTTTTCCAAGCTCACTTACTCTGACCACTCTCTTCACACTAACATTGTTTCCTCTTCGAAAACCTCTACAAATCTTCACTCTCACCTCCACAAGATTGTAATCAGACATCCCACCAGCTGCCCTTCTCAACACATTTCCACCCAAAAGTCTCTCTTTTACATACCTATTAGTTAATTTGTAATCCATTAATGCCCACTAAGCATCTCTCTTACTCACAAAAGTATACATGAATATGTCCTTCTTTTTAAACCATGTTTGACCAGTCACCAGATCTTTTCAGCACTTAACTCCACAAGCTGTTCAGTTTCCATTCCTAATAATAGATACTGCACGTTCCCTAATTGTACCCTCAGCTGCCACATTACCCACCTTTGCATTCAAATCATCCATCATTAAAGCTCGGTCTGTTACAAAATAATTGTGACACACTCACTGAGCTCCTTCCAAAACATTTGCCTTTCATCATTTTTCCTTCTCATGGCTAGGTGCATAAGTACTAATAATAACCCATCTCTTGCCATCCACTTTCATTTTTATCCACATCAATCTAAAATTTACTTTCTGACAGCCTTTCACACACATCCAAAACTCTTGCTTCAGGAGCAATGCTACTCCTTTCTTTGCTCTTGTTGTGTCACCAACTCTTGACTTTACTCCTCAAACGTTTCCAAATCATTTTTCCCCTTTACCCTTAAGCTTTGTTTCACTCAGAGCTAGAACATCCAGGTTTCTTTCCTCACACATACTACCTGTCTCTCTTCTCTTCTTATCTTGGTTACATCCGTACACATTGAGACACCCCATTCGAAACCTTCAAGGTGGATGAACACTCCCTGTTTGGCTCCTTCTGTTTCTCCGTTTTGAAATTGAAATATTGAAATACAAGAATGGGGAGTTTTTCCTAGTGCCTCATTCCCACCCCCTTAAGTTGCCTTCTACAACATGCAGGGAACACAGAGGTACAATTCTTTCTCTCCTACCCCTAATGTATTATAATCATTATTATTTTTTCATACTTGATTGCCATTTCCTGTGTTAGCAATGTAGCACCAGGAACAGATAAAGAAATGCCACTCCTTTTGCATTATTCTCTAGCTGTCATTTGTAATCCATTGAAACCACATCTCCCATTCCATGACCAGGCTCACCTCCACGCTCCATCTGTGTATTTTTTTTATAAAAATCAATGTGCACCACATGCCATTCAGTAGGTCATGAAATTTTGAGAATAATCAGGTTCTTTCTGTCGTAAACATACATTAAGTTATTTAACTATACTTACCTATGTATACAAGTGGGCTCAAGATTTGTTGCATTATTCATGACAGAGAGTGGATGTAAGTGAATGAGGCCTCAACTTCATCTGTCCCTTGAGTTGCCTTGTTAACGCAGGAAATGTCAAATGTATATTTATATGAAATTTTTTTTTTATTGCTGTTTGCTTTATTACTGTGAGTATTTTGAAGGTTTTTTGAATGTGTTTGATGATGTAGGGTGTTTTGGTCAAGGTGGTGTGCAAAGTGAGAGGGTCAGGGAGAATGGTTTGGTAAACAGAGAAGAGGTAGGGAAAGCTTTGCAGAAGATGAAAGCCGACAAGGCGGCAGGTTTGGATGATATTGCAGTGGAATTTATTAAAAAACGGGGTGACTGTGTTGTTGACTGGTTGGTAAGGGTATACAATGTATGTATGGTTCATTGTGAAGTGCCTGAGGATTGGCAGAATGCATGCATAGTGCCATTGTACAAAGGCAAAGGGGATTACAGAAGTATAAGTTTATTAAGTATTCCTGGGAAATTATATGGGAGGGTATTAATTGAGAGGGTAAAGGTATGTATGGAGCATCAGACTAGGGAAGAGCAGTGTGGTTTCAGAAGTGGTAAAGGATGTTTGGATCAGGTGTTTGCTTTGAAGAATGTATGTGAGAAATACTTAGAAAAACACATGGATTTGCATGTACCATTTCTGGATCTGGAGAAGGCATATGATAGGGATGTCAGAGATGCAATGTGAAAGATCTTCAGAGTATATGGTATAGGAGGTAAACTGCTAGAAGCAGTGGAATTTTTACTAAAGAAGTAAGGGATGTGAATGAGTAGAATGAGAGGAGAGTGATTGGTTCTCAGCGAATGTAGGTCTTCGGCAGTGGTGTGTGATGTCCCCATGGTTGTTTAACTTGTTTATGTATGGGATAGTTAGGGAGGCCAATGCAAGAGTTTTGGAGAGATGCTGAATATGCAATCTGTTGGAGATGAGAGGGCCTGGGAAGTGAGTCAGTTGTTATTTGCCGAAGATACAGCTGTAGTGGCTGATTCGTGTGAGAAATTGCAGAGGTTGGTGACTGAGTTTGGAAAAGTGTGTGAAAGGAGAAAGTTGAGAGTAAATGTCAATAAGAACAAGGTAATTAGGTTCAGTAGGGGTGGGGGACAAGTTAGTTGGGATGTAAGTTTGAAAGGAGAAAAACTGAAGGAAGTGAAGTGTTTTGAATATCTGGGAGTGGACTTAGCAGCGAATGGAACCATGGAATCAGAAATGAGTCACAGGGTGGGGAAGGGGGCGAAGGTTTTGGGAGCGATGAAGAATGTGTGGAAGGAGAAAACGTTATCTCCGAGAGCAAAAATGGGTATGTTTGAAGGAATAGTAGTTCCAACAATGTTATATGGATGCGATGCATAAGCTATAGATAGGATCGCACGGAGGAGGGTGAATGCGTTGGAAATGAAATGCTTGAGGACAATATGTGGTGTGAGATGGTTTGATCGAGTAAGTAATGAAAGGGTAAGAGAGATGTGTGGAAATATAAAGTGTGGTTGAAAGAGTAGAAGAGGGTGTGATGAAATGGTTTGGACATATAGAGAGAATGAGTGAGGAAAGATTGACAAAGAGGATATATGCATCAGAGGTAGAGGGAACAAGGAGAAGCGGGAGACCAAATAGGAGGTGGAAAGATGGAGTGAAAAAGATTTTGAGAGATCGTAGTCTGAAAACACAGGAGCGTGAGAGGCGTGCAAGAACTAAAATGAATTGGAACAATGTGGTATACCGGAGTCGACGTGCTGTCAATGGACTGAACTAGGGCATGTGAAACGCCCGGGATAAACCATGGAAAGGTCTAAAGGGCCTGGATGTGGATAAGGAGCTGTGGTTTCGGTGCATTACACATGACATTTAGAGACAGTGTGATAAAGTGTGGCCT